>JAOWAW010051788.1:0-17033 GCA_028565695.1 Nicola tetela | reverse complement strand
AACCTCACACTGCAAACCTTGCACTTCAAAACTCACACTGCAAATCTGACACTTTAAACCTTACAAATTCAAATCTTATACTGCCTCAGATTGCTCCCATGCTTAGAGTTACCTGTTGGATCTCACATTGGCTATACGGAATAACAAATGTCGACTCACAAACGAGCCAATCTGCTCATGCAATATTTTATGTTGTGCTTCTCAATTTTTTTTGGAAGTGACATGACACACACACTTCTGACCATCGCCGATAGCCATTACCTCAAGGTTGCTTTCCTGGCATTTCCCTGTGCTATACCAATTCTCAAAGTTTCTTCCCTAATTTCAACTCCTACCGCTGTGATCACCCCTTTGGAAGCCATGGCGGATTTCTCGTTAACATAGCATCTCAATTTCGCACCTCTTGCCGTCCAAACCTCACGGTGATCTTGACAGGCATCCATTTGTAATAATAATAATAATAATAATAATAATAATAATAATAATAACAATAATAATAATAATAATAATAATAATAATAATAATAAACAGTGAATAATACTAAATGATAAATAATAATTTACTTGGTGTACTCTTTTCTCCCTTTGGCGCATACTGTGCCAGGTAGGTCATTACACAAATTCTTTCTCCTAAAAGGTTAACTTGTCTTTGACTTACAGCTTCTCCCTCCTCTTTGCTCACAGCACGTTTATGTTCCATGTCCGATTTGTTTCCAAGCAACAGGCGCTCCACATCAGCAGATGCATGCTAATAATGACAACAGGAAAGATAATGGTACAATTGTCTACCACACTTCATTGAGTTGATTATGGAAGCAATTCAATTAACTGCCACTCAAAACAATTCAAATAGATAATCACTGCCTCATGTTCTTAAAACTGTACATGTATTTGTCCACAACACATGCCAGTCTCACCGCCATCATTTGGTCAGTCTTCTCTCAGCATTGAAGCTCTGCTATACCAAAATGAGGTGATACCATCAACACTAGGTACTGAAAAATACTCTTCATCACACCAACAGACAACAACTCTCCAACCTTGCAGCCTTGTCAAGTGATTATATCTCCCTCACATAACTTATCATGTAATTATATCAACCTTGCAAACTTGACAAATGATTAAATCAACCTTGCATAACTCAAGCCAAATGACTACACACCGTCACTGCATTTGTTCATATACCATACACTGTCACTGTATTTGTACTAGATTTGCACCAGGCAGAATAGGACGGCGTGCAGTGGCAGCCACCATTTTAGCAGTGCTGGTGTTGTGTACAGTGACAGCCACTGTTCATGAAGTTGACGGAAATCCCAGGCCAGAGTGCACACGCTCAGAAAATGGTGAAGTCAACACAGAAGTCTATGTTCTTTTGAAGACAGCAAGACACGAGGCCCATGGTGGTCGCCATTGTGCTTGTGAAATAGAAAAGCCAAAGAGGCAAGCTTAGCCAGCCAGCTGAGCAGCCTAGCAACAAAATTGATCCTGTGATCAAGTTAAGGTGCATGCATACAGTTTTTTGTAGAAATAACAGAGTACAGACAAAGGCATAGATTTAGTAATGTAGATGATAGTGTGGACAGCATATGAGATAGAAAAGATGGCTTTAAAGTCCATAGCAGGCAGGAACATTCTCCCCCTGGTAAACAGGCACACCAAGGTCTAGCCAGCCTGGTTACTACTTTATCGAAGAACGTCCAGAATGCACAACTTGACAACAGCTTGTCGGAAAGTTCCAGTCGATGTCCCCACATCTACAACACGGATCTTGCCATCTGGTCATGGGTAGGTTGCGGTGACAACGCCTCGAGGCCAGGATCCCTGAGGAAGCCGATCACCAACGATGGTGACATCTCCGAGCACAATTGTCTGGCCATCACTTCACCGTTTCTTCTGGCCAATGAGGCTTGGTATATACATAGATTTAGTAATGTAGATGATAGTGTGGACAGCATATGAGATAGAAAAGATGGCTTTAAAGTCCATAGCAGGCAGGAACATTCTCCCCCTGGTAAACAGGCACACCAAGGTCTAGCCAGCCTGGTTACTACTTTATCGAAGAACGTCCAGAATGCACAACTTGACAACAGCTTGTCGGAAAGTTCCAGTCGATGTCCCCACATCTACAACACGGATCTTGCCATCTGGTCATGGGTAGGTTGCGGTGACAACGCCTCGAGGCCAGGATCCCTGAGGAAGCCGATCACCAACGATGGTGACATCTCCGAGCACAATTGTCTGGCCATCACTTCACCGTTTCTTCTGGCCAATGAGGCTTGGTATATACTCCTTCAACTATCAGCACCAGAACATGTTCATGCGAGATTGCGTGATCCACCACTGCTTGCGACAGCACAAATCACGCTCTGTGAATCGACCCAGTGGCTGCACTGTGCTTGATGTACCCAGTAGAAAGTGATTCGGTGTCAAACTCTCTGCATCATTGAGATCGACAGGCATGTGAGTCAGTGGTCAGCTGTTGACTAAGCTCTCTGCTTCAGTCATGACTGTCCACAGAACTTTGTCCCTGGGTGTGCACTAACACAAGATTGCACGTACAGCCACCTTCACTGATCGAACTAGTCGTTCCCATGCACCTCCCATATGCGGGGCTGACAATGGGTTGAATTTCCACTCGATCTGTAGTGATGCGAGGTCTCTGGTGATCTGGTCTTGGTTGAGCTGGGCCAATGACTCACATAATTCTCTCTCAGCTCCCCTCAAGTTTGTACCGTTGTCTGAACAGATCTGGCACGGTTGTCCTCAGCGTCCGATCATCCTTCTGATTGCTATGATACATGTGTCCATTGACAGATCGTGGGCAACCTCCAGGTGGACTGCCCTGGTGCTTATGCATGTGAACAGCACTCTGTAGCACTTCTCTTGGCGTCGCCCAGCAGATGTAGTCATCGGGCCATAATCCATACCGACTATCATGAAGGATCTGACAAATGGAGTAAGGCAAGTGCTCAGCAGAACAGCCATTTCTGGCACAGTGGGCCTTGCCCTGTCATTCTTGCACTTTTGGCAGGAGTTCCAGGTGCTCCGAATGGCTCGCCGTAAGCCAAGGATGAGGTAGCACTGGCATAGCTCATTGCATACTTGCTATTGGCCATGATGGCGTGACATTTGATGGTAGTGCATGATCAGAAGACAAGTGAACTGGTGCTTTGGATCAAGAACAACAGATTGCTTAACCATGTCAGGCAGATCCGGAGCATTGACCAAGCGGCTGCAGTGGTGCAGTACTCCGTCTTCTAGTGACAGCGAGAGGCTTGACAGCCTGCTGTCTTTTTCCATAGGTTTGCCAGTCTGCATCTTGTGGAGCTCTGACGAGAAACAATCGGTCTGTACTTGCTGCCACCAGAGCCGTTCTGCTTCTTCAACTTCTTTCAGCAGAAGTTCACTGGGTGGTGGTGCAATGGTGCACATTGTCTTGTGCCACAGAACCTTGATGAAGCGCAGCACCCAGGCTGTTGCTCAGACTAGCTTCTACCATGATGAAAAACACGTAGCGTCAGGCAGTGCCTCAATCCTGTCACCTTCAACAGTCGCCGCTATGAACTCGCTTTTTAGTTCAGCACACAGCATGCTCACTGTTAGATGAGCGTCAACTGGCCATGTGTCAGGTTGTCACTGCAGAAAACTTGGACCAGAAATCCACCTGCTGTTTGCTGTCATTTCTGTGCTCGGCAAGCCGCATGTTGCATCATCAGCAGGGTTGTCCTTAGTGGGCACCCAGCGCCACTGATCTGGGTCTGCTGTCTCAGCGATCTCGCCAATGCAGTGAGCCACGGAAGTCTTGTAGCGTCTTACATCGGACTTGATCCACGGTAGGATGGTGCAGGAATCACTCCAGAAAGTTGTTGAATTCACCGCCATGTCGATCTGCTTACTGATCATGTCTGCCAACCACGTCCTGAGTACCACCACTTGCAGCTCGAGTTGTGGAATGCTCAATGGCTTCAGAGGAACAACACAGGCCTTGGTGACAATAAAGGCAACCTGTGCCGTATCAGTATCACTGCAAACCCTCAGGTACGTCACTGCTGCGAAAGCCTTTTCACTCACATCAATGAAGATATGTAGATCAATGCAACCAACGACTGCCAGCGTCAGCGTGTAGCACAGCGGTACTCGCAGACGTGCAACAACTTGAAGGCCATCGGTCCAGTCATGCCATTTTCTGGCAATCTCACTTCGAAGATTGTCATCCCAGCCAACCTGTAACCTCCATAGATCCTGCAGCAACATCCTAGCAGTGACAATGTAGGCCAATAGCAAACCAAGCGGGTCGAACACGGACATGGCATACTTCAGCAACATGCGCTTCATGGTCATGAGATCAAGTTCTGCAGATGATGGTCGTTTTAGACCAGTTGCAAAGCTGAGGTGATCGCCGTTTGGGTCCCAGACAAGGCTGAGTGCCTTCTCCATCGGCGCATCCCCAGAGTCAAGATTCACCACTTCAGATGAACGCAGACGTGAAGGAATGCTCTCCAGGACTCTCTGTGAGTTGCTCACCCAATTTCGGATCTCAAATCCTCCCCTCTGGTGGATCTCAATGACCTTGGATGAGCAGTTGATAGTGGCATCCTCAGCAGGAGTACTGTTGAAATAGTCATCCGCATAATGTTTATCTGTGATCGCCTTCACTGCATTGGGATAGTCAGCACCATACTCTGTAGCATTGTGATTCTTGATATACTGCACTGTTGTTGGCAATGAAACGGCTCCAAAGGTCATCACCTGCATCACGTACACATCTGGGGGTCGACCGGTGTCGAGATCATGCCACAGAAGACGCTGTGCTGGTTGGTCTTCTAGCTTGACACCAACCTGGTGGAACATTTCACATATGTCACCACCAAAGGTGTACTCATACAGATGAAAGTTCAGAAGAACTGCAGTCAGCGGTGTCAAAAGGTCAGGTCCTGGCATGAGGTAGTCGTTAAGGCTCTTCCCGTGCGACTTGGCAGCTGCATTGAACACCAGCCTCAACTTCTTTTTGGCTGGACTGATGACGGCGAAATGTGGTGTGTACTAGGTGTTTGCTGGCTCCAAGCTGGCTTCGACGGGGTTGAGCTTCCAAGCATACCCCTCGTCGATGTAATTGTCGATCTTCTCAGTGTACTGCCTAGCAAGATTTGAGTCCTTCTGGAGATGCCATTCTAGCTGCAACAGACACTTGATGGCCCGCTCCTTGCTCTCAGCGAGGTGTGGACTGTCCCGCTGCCACAGCAGACCCGTCTGCCATCGGGTGCTGTCATAGGTTGCCTTGTAGAGTATGCTCAGGGCTCATTCATCTGCTTTGCTTCTAGCGGCTGGTGCAGGCTTTACACCAAATCTTCTATGGAGAACGATCTCCTGACGAGCTCGTGGAGTGTGTCATCACCAGTCCACGCAACGTAGGACACATCCGCATCTTCATGTCAGCATTGACCAATGTTGCCGTGAATCACCCAGCCAAGCTTTGTCTTCGTCGCCACTGGCACATTTGGTGGACCTTCAACAATCTCTCGTGGTGCTGTCAGGTGGCAGTGATCTTGGCCAATTAGCAGCTTGGGAACGACATTCGGAAGTGACAGCACATCAACCCCTTCAAGATGGGCCCAACTTCACAGCATCCGGCGTGAGCCAAATCGACTATCTGGGTAGTGTGAAGTTCTACATCATTCAAACATTAGCTATGTCATACTCTTCACTGCCATTTCTGATGGAGATGAGATGGATACGATGCAAATTGGTATCATTCTGGCTGTGATTTCCCATCCAGTTTAGGCATCGAGGATCCTTTGGCCCAGTCACACCAAGTTGGTCGGCAATATCCTGGTCAATGATGCTGACCATGGATTCCTCGTCCAGCAAGGCATGCATGTTGACCTCTTGTCCATCTCTGCTGTGGAGAGTAACCAGCACAATGCACAGCACAATTTATTTCCGCTGCAATCCGGCAGAATGCGTGTTGACACACTGAGCTGTCTCATTGGGAGGTGGACTCATCTTGTGCAGTAGGCGATGATGCTGTTGCCCACAGCCGTCAACATCGCACAGTTCTGCATGCTGGCAGTCCTTCACCAGATGTCCATGCTTAAGACAGAGGAAACAGCAACCCTTCTGCCTGACCCAGTCCCTTTGTTTCCTCACAGACTCCCTCTGAAAGCACTTGCACACTGTAAGCTTGTGTGACTTGCTGTTGCAGAAAGGACAGGCACTCCGCATGCGTGGCAGATTCAACCCTGGTGGTTGGTAGACTTCCCCTGGAGGTTGTCGTCAGCGTCGTTTCTGGCTGGGCTTGTGGTGCAGACGTGGTCCTCAGTGTGGTGATGCTCACCGCTGCTTTGGCCTTGATCACCAGCCAGTTAGCAAAATCTTCCAGCGTGATGTCGTCTGGCAATATGTCAGCCACAGGCCCTCCCCACTGCAGACGCATCAGTGCTGGCAGCTTGATAAGGAGCTCACTGTGGAGCTGTGGGTTGTACAGATGACCCATGCTCTTCATCAAGCATATGCTCTGGACAACTGTCGACGGCTGTCGAGAAGTCCATCAGTGTCTCGAAATCATCTATTCTGAGAGGTTTGAAATCCTTGGCCTTCAAAATGAGGTGCCGGATGACTATATCTCCTTGGCCGAAACAGTCTCCCAAAGTCTACATAATTTTTTCAACATTTTCTGGAATCGTTAACATTTGTACAGTCTCTTTGGTCTCACCCTTGAGAGCGCGATGCAGTTGGCCAAGGTTTTCAGCATCAGGGAATCTGCATGACTGTGTCATCAATTGATACATATGACTGAACGTCGGCCATTCCTCTGGCAAGCCTGAGAAAAGGGCAAATCTTTCCCCGTTGTTTGCCTGGCCAGCAGATGGCCCATTTTTCTCCGCACAGCATCGTTGCTTGTGGTGTGCTGGCACTAGCTTGAACAGCCTTAACAATGGCTTCTACCAGCTGTTCAACATCAGTTTTCTCAGTTGACTGGGCATGTCTGAGCTGCATCGGAGCTTGCTCAGCCTGCTGTCCTCTCCCCCTGCTCACACTCAACTGACTCGAGGTCGAGTGTCTGGAAAAGGTACTTGAACGACTAGGTACCAATGAAGATGATTGGACACTGCATCCATCACTCACACCATTGATGTCTGTGGCAGCTTGCTCCACAGCCAGCTGCATCTCAATCAACTTTCGCTGTGTGCTCCCACGTTCGCGACGTTCCCTTTCCTCAAGGTCAGCAATTTTTTGCAGCACCCAGCTCAGCCTGCAAGTGAGCCATTTCTCACCTCCTCGAGGACAATGAAGACGCCTGCGACATGCATGTAGATCTAGAACTATATCTTGAACCTGACAAGCGAAAGCTAGCCCTGTCATCATCGCCTGCAGTCAATGCAGGAGTCAGGGCTCTGGTCAACTCAACCCACTTGCCTAGCCTGTTTGGCGGAATCCCCTGGTTCGTCCTGCTGCTCCTGCAAGCCATGACTGAAATCTGAAGACAAAAAAAAAACTAGTTCTACGCATCCGCACTGTATTCCCTAGAGCAGTTCAGCAAAGGCCCCGGATGCATCCCGCATCTGGCTCGAAGGACCAGAAAATGTTCGTGAAGTCGATAGAAATCGCAGGCCAGAGTGCACACGCTCAGAAAATGGTGAAGTCAACACAGAAGTCTATGTTCTTTTGAAGACAGCAAGACACGAGGCCCATGGTGGTCGCCATTGTGCTTGTGAAATAGAAAAGCCAAAGAGGCAAGCTTAGCCAGCCAGCTGAGCAGCCTAGCAACAAAATTGATCCTGTGATCAAGTTAAGGTGCATGCATACAGTTTTTTGTAGAAAAAATAACAGAGTACAGACAAAGGCATAGATTTAGTAATGTAGATGATAATGTGGACAGCATATGAGATAGAAAAGATGGCATTAAAGTCCATAGCAGGCGGGAACAGCCACCATTTTAGCAGTGCTGGTGTTGTGTGCAGTTCACATGGTACAATGTAATATAACAGGCATTACGAGGAACACGGAAAACGAAATGCTAAGTCTTACCTCACGAATTAGTAACATGCTAAGTCTTACCTCACGAATTTGGGACAGCCATTTACTGATGTTCTCAAATGATTTCTTGCTGGTGATGTCATAGACCAACAAAATACCCTGTTACATTCACAGCATGAAAATGTCATATGATCAGCAACAATGGAGACATTTTCAAACTAGATGCAAATCAGGGTTTCATCCAAAGCAACATGGCATGGCACTGCACCCCCTCCACCCCCTTGGATTTTTGCCACTCTCCTATGAAAAGGAATGCACCAGGGTTCAAAATTGAAGCACCACCCTTGGAGCTCAAGCAAGGTACACGTTTTTTATCGTACACGTTCAGCATTCCTATTCATGGTTTATACAGGTCCAGGAAAACCTGGAATATCCTGGAAATCTATAAGACATGAAGCCTTGTACATAGTACCACAGAAATCTATAGAAACATTGCATGCGTTGACTCAGCTCTAGTCAGCAGCCATTTGCCACATTGCAGAATAAGAGAGAAACTCTCTGCAGTAATAAGTGAGCAGTGGGTCATCACCACCCACACTAAACCCCAACCACACTCCATGCCCGGGGCACGTGTGCCACATAGGTTTCTGGGATTCCTTAAACCCCTCTGAAAAGTTCGGAGTGGGGCATCACAGAGGCATACTCTCTGTATGATTTCGGGTGTCTTCCATCCTTTATGTTTTCCTCTCTGCTTCAAAAAAAGGGTGCTTGGCCACCTTAATTAAATTGAAAAATTTCTTGGGGGAGGACCCTGAACCCCCACTTTATCCACCCAGAATGCCCCCAAAACCGCTTCACAACTATGTCCCCCCCTTTGATTGTCATCACTTTGGATGAAACCCTGCAAGGCATTACATAGTACAACTGTCAGGTCAACTGTGCAGCTGCAGACTTACACAATCACAGTACATGTGCTTTAGGATCCAGAGGCAGTAATCACACCAGACATCTGCCACTGCTGGGTGCTCAATAAGTGAAGGCCTTCCTATCAAATGGAAGAAGCGTGTTTATTACTGTTGCCCACAAGAGCACTGGCCTCACCTGGCAAATGGCTAAGGGTTCTGGCACAGGCAAAGTCTGCCTGTCAATCAGCTATCAGCATAGACTCTGCTTTACCAGGTGCCTGCCAATTGCAATCATCATGATGAGACTAGAAACTCTATGCAGAGATCTAGGCAGCCAATTGTAATAGTTATTATCACTCTCATTAGGCCTGTAGGGCCCACAGAGGGTTCCTACTACAATTATTGGGCATCTGTGCATCTGTCTGTCTGTGGGTTTGTGTGGATGGTCTTCTTAAATGGCGTGAAAACTGCTTGCTTGTGGCTTCTTAAGATGCACAGTTTGCATACAATCTTGTCAGGTGGCAGAGTTGCTAGCATGCACTCAGCATGTCCTTTATTCCTGATCAAATGTTTGTAAGTAGGCTGCATCTGGCACATGAAATGGATGATGGATACTGTAGCTGCAACTGCACACCATAGCATGCCAATTGTAAAAGATACTCAGCTGTATGCTTTTCCTTCCTATTGTGTCTCCAGTTTCCCATGTTGGTCCAGCAACTCTGTTGCACAACCAAGTTCTTCTTAACCCTGCTGGGTTGCCATGATGATGGCATGACACTATTTTCCCCTGTTCATAGCAACTCTCTTTGTGGCAACAAAGCTTCTCCCTCCAACTGCTCTTCGAATGTTGTCAGCCCAGGTTACCATAGGGCGTCCACGTCGCCACTTGGCAGGTACATAACCTTCAATGATGTCTGTTGCACAACAGTGAAGTGCAAATCAGTTGAGGAATGGTCATGGGCATGACTTTGATTCACTGCAAAGGCAGAGCAGCTGTGTGGGCATTTGACTTCCCAGTTGAGTCACTGGATACAGGTTTGCAGTGGTTATAATCAAGTTTGAGAGAGGCTCCCAAGACAGGGCAGGCTACTGCTGTACGGTTTGGTCAGGTATGTGGGAATATGCACTACCATACACTTTATCTGAGTCAAGGAGCATAGGTTCTCTCAATTTGTCTCCTTCAGTCTGCTCTCCCAGGCAGTGCTGGGTCATAATCGTGATGATGGCAACACGTGAAACACGCATCAGCATGACATGATAATCTCTGACCTCCACACTATACTTGTATGACTGAGTGGATTGCTATATACTTTCTGCCAATGGCAGTTGTCTATAGTCAAAAACACTATGACAGCTCCACACCGAAGGAACAATCATAGTTCAGTTGTTAGAGCACAGTTTGCATTGTCACTAAGAGAGCGGACGTGAACAGATGACGCAGGAGCCATGCTGGCAGTGGATTTTGGAGAATCGTAAACAAGAGGATCTTGTCTGTGACTTCTGGTCCTGATCTTGGCTGTGCGTGGACTGATCAGCTCCGTATCTGTTAACGGTTTGGAGAACCTTAATTTTGCTTTTAATTATTGAGAGGCCAAGTTGATTGGTGACTGTTTAACAAAAAGAGCAACTAGAAAGATACTGAAAGAATTCTTTACAATGTTTCACCCATAGCCTACTGGGCCCCACAAGGTAAAACAGAGGATAACGATGTATCCAAATAAGCCTATTGAATAGAGTTGTAGTGCAGCTGGGTGATCCAGCACTAGCAAAGAAGGTAGCAACAGCAAGTGCATTATAGCTACAGCGGAAAAAAACTTTTGTGGTCAGAAAAGAGTGTTGATGGTTGGAAAGAGCTTTGATGATCAGACGTTTGAAAGATCTTAATAGTGAAACTTCGAGAGCAATGAGACTGACATAGAAAGGATTGTTTACCACATTTCCCCAATTGAGCTTCATCAAATAATTTTACCTGACAAAGCCCAATGAACAAAAGGTTGTAAATAATCCTTTCTATGTCTTTCCTGTTACCCTTGCATGTGAAGTTTTACCGACTGAGATCTTCCAAACCTCCTGTTTAACGTGACAAGCACCAAAGAGGAACAATCACTAAATGGCCAGTTATTGCAAAGAAGTTCCTGTCAGGGATGCTGGTTGTTTACTAGTGTTTGGTGGTACAAGCCAGATATACAACTAGTGGCTGGACTTGACAAGCCAAATATACAACTACTGTAAAAATGGAAATTTTCAGTGCTGTAATATTTTAGGTAAAAAGAAACACAATTTGGTAAAGCAAAATTTTCAGTATCAGCTGAGCCAGTGTATGAGCTAGCAGTAGATCAAAATACATACATGATGGTACATGTTAAAATTTAGGTTGTGTTTAATTTTAGGCAAACTCCTCTCACACCAAAGTTACTGAAAAGAAAACTCCACTGCAAATTTCCATTTTTACAGTAGTGGTTGGGCTTAACTCTTATAAGGGCACAGAACAGCACTTATGCAATCCTCAGCTGTTCCAGGCTACACTCATGCCTCCCATGTCCTTATAAGTGCTAAGACCCCACCACAGTGTTGTATATCTATTACAAGTCTACTGTGATACCTGTAGGACATGTAACAGTATCTCAAATTTGAAGTGCTGCATACTAAGTAAAACAGCTGTGTACATGTACTTGGTGTAGAGTGTTGGGTAGAATCAGAGCGTATAATGGTCACATGTACAGTGACTAATGCTGCCATAGTATGGGGCCTGCACAGGTACTGAAGCCAGGCCTAAGAGGGCTCCATTCGCACACCCCTTGTTAGACTTGCAACTCTATGCATAGACTGCCTATTGTACTAGTTATTGCCCTCAAGCTCATCAGGCCAGTAGGGACTGGAGAGGGCTCCTACGTAAATTATCGAGTGTCTGTTTGTCTGTATGTATATGAGTGCGTGCATTTCTTTCTTTCTTTCTCTCTTTTAGGCCCAAAGGTGGTCCGTCGTGGCCCTGCCGCCTATGGCTTCTACATGTAGCTGATCTTTTAGTTATCAATGATGCTAATAAAATTATGTGGTCCTAACATCAATGTATATGGAAATTATAGACCATAATGTATGTCTGTTTTGTTCATAGCACTAGTATATACATCTTGTAGTGTATTGTCCATAGCCAGTATGTACATTTCATTTTGTTCATAACACTAGTATTTAGTAATTGTTTTGCCTATTGAATTCCCTGACTATTACTCTCAATGACCAGATACTCACAAAATCACCAAATTCCATAAACACCCCACAGTCAACCATAAAACGTACTAGCCAATTTATGATAATGCTGGTATTCACCTCATCTCCTATCAGAAGAGCAACCAATTTAATCAACCATTAGCTTTGCACATTTGAAAATTATCGCATAAATTTCTTCAGGAAAAGAGAGTTTCTATCGTTTACTCAAAATGTAAACTTCACTTGCGCACTTGCTTTCATTAGAGGCCTACCATTGCACCGCGATAGTATGACGTGGTAATGGTATGGAAACGCTCCTGTCCAGCTGTATCCCTGTTAACAAAAGGAAGCAGCTGCTCCAAATAACTTCCTTCACATAAACAGCAATTGTTTTCAAAGCCTGGCTGAGTTTCCTGGTCTCTGCATGTACATCAGATATGTCACTTTAGCACGCTGGGCAATCTAGTCAATGCTTTTCACGTTTTTTAAGAGTACTAGTAGAACCAAGTAGCGTGACCAAAAAATAAAAGCAGGGCATTGGCAATACCAGATTTGCAATTTGACACGTTTCCCCTCCATTTCAATGGTCTTTATTTTGAAGTCAATCCCTGCACGTGTGGAAAGCAAACACAAAACGACAATATGAGTACACGAGAGAAATAGTTGTCTACCAAACTGTTCTGCAACACGTCAGAATGCAGCCGATCCAGAGACCACGAAGCCTCTCGCACGTTAAATTTCCTATTGTGATTGTTTAATGAGTAGACATTAGCAGTACCACCGAAACGTCACAGATCAGCCAATGCAGTGTATTCGGCAAAAACTAAAAACTGAACGCCGCTCCATCGCTATTAAATATATAAAATTAAATAAATAGGTGTTTTACAATAGAACGCGTTAACGAAGTCCAGTCTGATCCTTGTAGGATGTAAAGGGCATTGGCTTTCTCAGCCGTACTCGAAACTGCCACTTTGTTTGTTCTGGACTACCGGCACTATCAATAATCCATCGCCTCACCAATGGTCGAAATGAACGTCGTGTTGAAGGCGTCATCAGAAAACCGAAATAGCACGCTTGTCTTCCCAACACCACTGTCTCCAAGAAGTAGCATTTTGAAGAGCATGTCATAGGCCTTCCTTCTGCCGCCAGAAGCCGGTCGGGTTATCCCTAACCCGCGCGGCTTTGATGCCATTTTCCACACTAACACACAAGGCAGATCTTACTCACACCAGGTGGAAATCCGTACTCCGACTACACCGGTATCTTCACTAGCACATAGAGGTACGCTTATCTTCAGCAACGACAAACTGAGTGTCCAGCACCTGCATGTATATCCACAAGCCACCCCTTCACCACTGTTCACTAAATGTCACTTCAGTGGCCAGAACTTCTGCTCTTTGCCCATGTAGTCTTTCTCGTTCTGAAAAGTTGGTGTTCAAAACGCTGAGGGAAAACACTACGGCCTACTAATGAGTCGCTTCTAAAACGAGCGTGCTCGCTTCGGCTAGTTGACTGCGCGCTAGTCAACATAATGCCACAGCTGATTTGCGGACATCGGATATAGCCCACAAGCGGTAACTAGCGCTAGCTCTGATATTCGCACAGCATAGTACCGGTCGCCTGGTCACAGACCCGTTCCAAAAAAGTCACGTGCTGAGATGTAAGCTGCTGAGCGCGCATGATCGACCATGAGCTCACTTACATGAGAAACGTCAAATCGCTGATAAACACTATCGGTCTATCTTGATCTGTTATGACAGACCAGTCTCTATATGTACTTTGCAACCGGATGGCGCTGAACCGCAAAACGTGGAACCTTAAAGGGTAGAGTAATCATGGTAATGGGTGGTATTTTTTTGTCATGACTCATGGGTCAGATGAATCATCATTCTGTGATCGTCCACAATGAGCAATCCTCGAGTGCATGAAAAATAATACCGCCCCTCCGTCCACCCTTACGCGTCCTGCGGTTGGCTCAGTGCAAGTGGCGCAGCAGGTCTATTACGACCAGGTTTCCGATATCCTAGGCTTTGGTCTTGCCTTTGCCTGCAGTTGTATACCGATGAGAAGCCTTCCAAAAAATACTGCACTGCAATTGGAAGGCTACTAAAGTTCGTCATCAAGGTCTACACAGGACTCCGGCCAGCTACCCCCAGACGCAGTCAGTCAGAAACAGCTAAATCTGTCCAAGCCGTTTGGTGCATTTCTCTGTTGTGAATTTAGTTGAGAGAACATAACTCTTCCCGTAAAAATAATATTAGAATAATATTTAATAAACTAATTGTTATCACCGTATTAGACATGTTCAACCGTAAACAGGAGGTACATGAATTTACCATATAACACATATCATATCTACCGAAAATGTCCACTCTTACCTTGGCCGTAATGGACATAACACGTAACTTCTGCAGCTGTCTCGGGGGAAGTTGTCAACTGGTCACTTTTTAGCGGGGTCCGACTCCTAACCTTTGTGAGCAGTTGATCACGAAAGGCTGCACAAAAGTTAATCAGCCGGGTACGAATGCCTCCATACTGTTCTATCGCCTCCCATAAAGGCACAATCAGTGGTTGGTTCGGTGCTCTCGCTGTATCGCCCAGGGGTCGATTCCCGGTGTGGGAAGTCTTCCCGCGATGGTGGTTTTAAATTTCTTTTTTTTCTTATTTGAAAGCAAGACAGCACAGGCAAGGATGACAAAAGGAGAACAAACGTTTGCCCGGTATCTTCAGGTTCTGCTTCGAAGAGGTAGTGTGCATGTGTGATAGCGGATTACATCAGCTGCGGCAGGCGATAGCAACAAAATGGGGCGACAAACAAGGTGTGGAAGAATACTAACGAAACATTTCTGGTGAGATTTTAAAATAATCATCACTCATGATCAAGGAGACAAAACGTGGTGCAGTTCGTCAGCTATTATTTTCTTTTGTGTTGAAGAACTAGAACGGTCAGACAGTGGTCGCGATTTGAGCACCATATGATGATGACCGATTACTGCTGTCTTCTATCGCTATCCATTCTCCCTCAATGGTGCGCAAATGTCCGGTGCTGACTGTCGGTGGAGGACAGACACTCTAGTCGCATATCGTGCCCCACTTGGAAGAAGTGTTCTGCCACAGGCGTGTCTTCGCCGTAGTTGATGGCGAAACTTGTGCCTATTTAGCCTCTCTCTCGGCAGCTAATCTTGCCAACGGTTGTCCCCTGCTTCAGCGCAGCTCAATGCAGCGCACCTTAATGGCCGCCTGCTCCAACAGAGCGCACCCCAATTCAGCGTGACTCAATTCGGCGCAACGTTTCTTAACACTAAAGTTTAGCCCAATGGAACGCATCTCAATGGCGCTCACCCTAACAGAGCGCTTCGCAATTCTGCGCAGCTTCGATCCCAAGAGAGTGCATCTCAATGGAGCGCACCCTAACAGAGCACTCCCCAATTCAGCATCTCAGACATGTTCTTGCCGTGAAGAATCTTAGACAAGGAGCTAGCGAATAATTGTTAACGATCAAGGTAGAAGGACTGAACTACACGGGTAGGCGATGGATAACACAAGCTAGCAAGCGGTAGAGGTTGGTAAAGTTTAGAGATAATCGTTTCAACGTGCTCGCTCTGTCCCAGCAGCGAAGGTTGTGCGACAGTTCGAGACCCTACGATAACTGACCCCAAGATGCTTTTGTTTGGAAGGAAGCGGCAGTGACTGATCAGAGATAAGTATTATTCGAACAGGGAAGATTCGGGGAGCTATCTCCATGATCTTAATCCTTTTTCATCATGGTTACTGGCATAAAGCCTGCAGTCTTTGCGAAGTCGAGCTCGTAGCCATCTTCTTGATGAAGGTGGACTTTTCTGCAGATTACGCAGTTAGGACAGGATTAGGCAGACGCACTGAAGGTTGAATGCGTAAAACCGCTCTTCAAATGGCCTGCTAATTCTATAATAAATTATTAATAATAGTATTTGTTTTCCAAAGCAAGACCAAACTTATCCATAGGGTTCTTCGGGAAGAGCATCTTTAAACACCAGATATCTTGATCGGCGCTAAATTGGGGAGCGCTCTGTTGGGTTGCGCTGGTTTGGGGCTGCGCTCTTCTGAGCCGCTCCAAGTGGGGGCATCTCGTCGCTGAATTGGGAAGCGCTCTGTTGGGTTACGCTAATTTTGGATCACGCTCTCTTGAGCCGCGCTGGATAGGGGTATTCCGTCGCTGAATTGGGGAGCGCTCTGTTGGGCAGGCGGTCATTGAGATGCACTGCATTGAGCCGAGCTGAAGTGGATTGCGCTCTGCACGTTGAGCAGCGCTGAAGTGGGGCATACGTCGCCAGGAGAGGAGACGCTGTCCTGATCTTACTCCGTCACCACCAGTAAAATTAGACAGAGCGTTTGCCTAATCTTGCTGGTGGAGTAAATTTAGGCGAAGTCTACTTGCCTAATTTTAATCGGGGGAGGAGGGGTTAAGATGTTGATATACTCTTTATTAAAGATAGTAAAGAGTTACCCCAGGCACCCACCTCGGATATGTCTAAGGGAGCGGAAAAGCAATATAGACACACAAGATTATGTAGGAGTGTGCGGTGTACAGTTTAATACTGAGGAAAATATAATACTATGTGTGTGCATTTACAGATCACTCGCTATTCGACAAGTCTGTATTACAAGATAGCATAAAAGGAGAGAGGGCATAAGTACAAAGAGACGGAGATGGCCTACTGAGTGCATGAAAAGAAAAAACGACGCCTTCCCTACTGGACCTTGTCGCAAACAAAAATAAACCGGTCAAGTAGAGCGGGGAGTTAGGAATGGTGGTGTTGTCCAAGAGGGCTCATATTGGGAGGAAAAGACTGTGTAGGAACAGAGAGTCGCAATTTGGGAGAGGTCAGTGCGGAGACATTTAGGGCGAATAGAAGATTTGGGTGGGAGGATACGGAGGATAGGTTATCAAAATTTGAGTGAG
>JAOWAW010051677.1:0-17035 GCA_028565695.1 Nicola tetela | reverse complement strand
TGCTCCACAAATTCATTCTTTCTAACTGAAGAAGGCAGAGGCAACTCTGCCGAAACGTCTTGTTAAACAAATTGTTATGGCTGGTGAATAGGGGAAATGTAACTAGGAGCAGAGGATTGAACTGAAGCCACCGAGGCGTCTGGCCCTTGCAATGGCATACTAGTAGTACAATACATAGATTCTGCCACTTCACGGTGTGGTACATCGTGAACGCAAACGCCGGTGCATGTCCGGCGAGAGGCTGAGAACATGCAGCTTTAGTCCAAAGCTAACCGCTTCCTCGCGGATTATCAACCCATTTCTTTGCTCTGTTACCGTGACTATAATACCGGCTTCCTCACGGAGGACTGAGGGCTTTTCTGGGCAGTCACGACAATTGTATTGTATCCACTCAGTTATACCTATCACTACTTCCGGATCCACTTCCTCATCATATCCGTCTTGGCCAATATCTGTGTCACCAGCTCCATGGACTCTCCAGAGCTATTTGCTGTGCTTCTTCTCATGATCACTTGCGAGTTTGTACGCAGAAGTGACAAACGAGAGCGTCAACGAGTTATCAAGAAGGTTTTGAGGTCTTTCAGAATCTTACCTCTTCAATAACCCTACAGCCACCCAGTCCTTCCTCTGGTTTTTCTTTGATTCCTTCTTGACTTCGCGTTTCGCAGTTGCCAGCAAGACCCGGGTGACTGCTCTCGCCGAGAGAAATGGCCTCGTTCATACAAAGTCTGACGTTCGTAATCGCAGCTCATCTCATTTTCGTTTTCTCTGGGAGATCAGCCGGAGCTGCCGATAGAGGTAAAATTAAATTTCGTGCAAAGTCCTCCTCCCATTCTCCTCGTCCGTCCGGCGGTGGAGGTGAAATGCTTCAGAATATCGGATTATGAACTGGTAGATGTAGTCGTTTTAAAATGTGTTCTCGAGCTCTGCGATTCTGTCCCAATGAGTTTAATTTGTACCCGTTTTACAAAGAAGGGTAATTTTCCTCGTGCACGGTTGCGTTTTCCCTAGGCGAATGTTGTTTAACATTAATGGTTATATACGTTGCTGTACGTGATTAAACAATTTGTCTACGGGAGTACTAGGTGTAAACCTCATTCCTTTCTTCAAGTGCATTTAGTAAATTTGTATCTGTTTGCGCGAGTCTTCTGTGCTAGCCAGTGTACTGGTAATGCTCCCAGCCTGTTCTCCATTCTCAAGTGGAGCCTGCAAAAGAGTCTTAGGATAGAGTTAATTTTTTTTTTGGAGGGGGTATTGCCATCACCCTTCAAGTCAGCTCTCAGAGTCAGAATTCGTTTACTTCCTTGAACACTCTTGAAAACCCTCCGTTTCACGGGTCAAAATTATAGTCAACGATTATTGAGATATTCAAGTAATGATGTTGTATGGGATTCCAACAGAACAATACAGTAAAGTCATAATTTATGTCAATGACTACTAGCATGATGTGGACAATATCATTTGCTGACCTGGGTCCAGCCAGGCCTGAGAGTGTGGTCTTTACTTTATTAAGGGGGACTCACCAAATGATCCGAGTCCACTCAAAGTCTAACTGCTCCGACAACTCAAGGAGATGAGCTGGTAGTTGAAAACAATCAGTAAGCTTAACAAATGTAGTGTCAGTTTCTTTCAGAGCCTAGGTGTGTTTCCTGTGTTATTGAGGACACCAGTACGTAATTATCAACCTTGGAATAACGCTCAGACCATTCTGGTTGCCATAGTTACAATCCACCGGTAAATCTGCCGTGCTTATTTCAGTTCCTGCTCTGTAAGCGGCTACTGGTCCTTCGGAGTAAAGGCATCTTAGCACATACACGTTTGTCTAAGTAAATGACACTACTGACACAAAATATTATTTTGAGGAGAATAAGTTATAATGACCTGTAGGGTAAATGAGGCGTTGCTAATTCATTACAAGGCGAGTTTTTTTTGTTCATTTTTCCCTTATCCTGTTGAACGTATAGGCCCTGTTTGTTCTTTTTAAGGATCTTGCATGGCAAGATGGCTGAGTCTGTCCGGTATCAATAGCTCATCTGTCGCCAGCTATGAATCAAGCTTGAGCACTTTACAACTGGATGAGGAGAATTATAAAACCGTTTATCAAAAGCGACTTCTGCCTTTTCTACTGGATCTCCATCCAAATGATGCAAAGAAGTTTACACAGTGCCTTGGTAAGTCTGTAATGGTGTTCAACAATACCGGAACATATCAAGAAGCCGCTGACTACTTTTGGCCACTGATGGGACTCAGAGCATGCCCAAACATGTTTCATTTTGCCATGCAAATGGGTGATAATTTTGTTAGCGCTAAAATAGCCCAGGGTGACCTTAGAATGACAAATTTAGTATCTCACTGATATGGTTTCAATAGTAAGAAACACTTTGAAGAGGGTCAGATTTTCGCATCTGTAAATTACTTTGCCCCATCTTCTCTGGGTTAAAACGGTGACCTCCTGGCATGGCAGCTGGCCATGCCCCTTTATACACTGGAGGAGCGCTGCATTAGTCAGAGTTCAAGTAGGTTCAAACAGAGGTCAAGTAGCCCTGCCACATATACATGTACAAACCTGGATATGAGGGAACTTATCATGGCCCTGACTGGATTGCTTACACCAAAAACCTGAGAGCACATTGTAAATGCAGAATCCAGTTCAAATGCACTGTGACTGCTGAAATGCGCTGTGAATGCTGAATCAAAATGTACTGTGACTGCTGGAATGCACTGTGAATGCTGGAATGCACTGTGAATGCTGGAATGCATTGTGACTGCTGGACTAAGAAAAATGTAGTAACAGACTGTTATTGAATGAGTTTGCATGTAAGAGTTGCGCAATCAGAGTTCACCTTGCCTACTTGATGCTTGTGTTCATATGTGAGGGCATGAAGATGTGTGTGGGCATGTGTAAAGTTGCTATTTTGCCTTACTGCAGACAAGACTTGTATATACGTGTGAATCATCATTAAAGGGACACAATCACGGTCACCAGACTTTGGGTATTGCAAGGAACAAAGGCAAGTTCTTGTACCCATAAATAATAGTGACAGGGAAGCCGTGCACATGGTCTGTGTTGGTTGCACTCGAAAGTACTTTTGTACATGCCCGTACAGTACAGGAAGTTGAGGGCCGCCTTCTCAAAGTAGAAGTGAAAGAAAGGAAAACTCGTCTTTTTACCTTAGAGTCTTTTCTTTTGCTTCATCATCACTGGGAAAACCACACCAATGGACGAAATCAGAGTAATTGAAGGGCATTTATTATTGACAAATGAAATAACTTGACACCTCCCAGGACCCTGACAAACAAATCTTTTACTTGCCATAAAGCCATTTCAAATGACAAGTCTCACTGTGTGGTGCTAGTATAAGCTAGACAAACAGAAACATAATCCATTGGCGCTTGATTCAAGCCCTGAAAACACGGCATGCACTCAAATCGCCAGCAATAACGTCTCATGGCGTGTTCACTCCTTGATTCTTGCTCTTGTCTGTCATCTGATTCGGACCAAAGAGGTTTAACTCCGACGAACCACTGAGCACAAATTCATAGGCTTGCAGGGGCGAAGATCTACTCTACGACAACAAAATATATACTGACTACAGTTCCACAGAAGGTGTTGTGAAAGCAACTCACAATCAGCAACAGAATTACAGATTCTTCCAAGGCAGAGTGCGGAGCCAATGATGATGGTCAGAAGGACAGTCAAGTGGGGAAAAGTACGAAATGGCATGGCAAGATCGAAGCTCCCCTCTAGGTATCAAAATCGTTTGAGGAAAAAATATTCTCTCTCATGATCACCTTCTTTTGTCTACTTTTTCCTCGAGACAGAAAGACTCAATAAATACTTTTTTCCTTGGCCCTTGAAGCCTCGACAAGTCCAAACCCAAAACAAGGATAGATGTCAATGAGATGGTCAACAACTACCAAGACGCCAATATCCTAACCTCAGTTGGAGTCAAAACCGACTTAAAATGTTGACCACGATAAACTATATCACATTATACCAAAATCAAGTCCTCTAAGCCATGGATTGCCAAGATTCGAAGGGATTCAGCAACAAAAAGTTGGTAGCTTTCTTGCAAACGCTCACACCCAGGCCCTCATGATTGTGTCCCTTTAAAAATCTCAAATGTACAAAACGTCTCCCAGTCTGCAAACTCTAAGAAATGTTCATTTTACTGTACAGGAAAACAATCCTCCAAATGTCGCAATCGCGCTCCGTGTCGAGTTGGTGGCAAGTGCCTCATCAATGCTAAGAAGCGCTATTACTGCAAATGCAGGACTAGATATACTGGCCCCTTCTGCATGCATGGTGAGTATATAGCTTCTTAAGAGTTTGCAGAACTTTTCACCAAGACCTTGGCCACTTGCCATGCTTGTACAAGTTGCTTGTTTGCTGTTCAGTACACATGGTTGCAGCCCTGCTTCATCTCGTTAAGGAGGCTCGAAACTGTTTTCCTATATATTGCCCTATTTCTTCACACGGACACCATTATCTATTTATTTGTAATTTTTTAAAGAAAAACAAGGTTGGAGCTGCAGTTGTTCATAGTTTGCTAATTTTTCCACAGAAAGCCTTGTAGATCACCATACCCACAAGCAGGAGTGCATTGCTGCCTTTAGGCAGTACAAGTAGTATATAAAGTTTGGGCAGCATTTGGATGCAGTAGGAAAGATACGCAGTTGAAGCTGTCTAATCTATGCATGCCCCACATGCATACCTTCTGATCACTTGCCTTGGCAGCGTGTCTGCTTGGTGTGTCTTTGTTGTCACGTAACTCACACCACACTGCTGCTCAGTTTATCTGCCCCTGAGCATAAAAGATTTTATCAATTCTCCAAAGTCATTAATGCTAGAATTTTGCGCTCTTTCTTAAACCCAGATGTGAATGAGTGTGCTCATGGTATTCACAAGTGCCACAAAAATGCAACATGCATCAACAAGCATGGTGGTTACACATGTCGTTGCAAGGTTGGCTTCATTGGAAGTGGTTGGCAATGCAAAGGTAATATCTAGATGTACATTTACACGTGCACACACACACGCACGCACGCATGCACGCACACACACATACAAACACACAAACACACACACACACATACACACACACACTGCCACAAAGTCTCTATAACATAATGCATAGTGGCTTTCATAACTACAAGCAATTATGACCGGGTACATTCTCACTAGGAATTCATAACTTAACCCTATCCAATCCAGGGGGCACTTTGTGCCCCCCCCCCCCCACCTATGATGTTTAATTTCCTCTTTCTCCAAGATGCTTTCAGATAAAGCTTCAGGAGTTCATGACTTTTCCTATCTGCATCCCTGGAATGAAATGAACGTGTTTTACACATTGTGACACATTCCATTGCCATAGCAATGCTAGTTATTTTGGGGGCATGTTTTTGGGCACTTCACAGAAATCAAGCTAGTGGATGCCGACTAAGAGTGTTTCCCAGGTTGAAACTTTGAAAGGCATTCTTGGGCGTTTCTGCAAGCCTCTTTGTCATAATAGCAACATCATGTAAGCTTTAGTTCTCTGACAGGATCAATTTACCGTTACATAGTGTTTGGTGCTTAATGGCTTAATTTTTTTGCGATATTGTAGTATCTTCCTACTTTATGCCCTTGTACATCTCACTGGCCGCCTGATTCAGAACTGTTGTATTTTCCATCACTAGTAGTTATCATGCCAAACCTAGCAATCAAACGTTGGTCACTATACCTGCTTCAAATAAAATCTTGTATAGGGGGGAGCACATTGTGCCCCCCCCCCCTCCCTAGATCTGTGACTCCAGAAAAAGCCTGGATTAGATAGGGTTAAACAAAAGTTCTTTCTTAGCACCAGTGTAAGTTTTGGGGAAACAACATTTCGGCTCAGTTGCCTGAGAACCTGATGAAGGCTCAGGCAACTGAGCCGAAACATCGTTTCTCAAATACTTATGCTGGCGCTAAGAACTATTATACAAGAAAGTATGTTTACAGAGACAGATGGGGTTTTTCTACAATCAACATTTAGGTCACATTGGAAAAAATTATCTGAGGATGTTTACCACATAGATGAACTGTCACCATAGTAACTGTGCCATATGATACATATGAGAACTCACACTCACTTTCTCAGTCCACTAGTACAGAGATCAGTATAGAGAGTAGGGTTAACACATAAACTTGTTTCATAGGGAGAAAATCACCTGGAAAGAAATCTGGGATTCGTTTCTGTTTGTAGAGGTGGACGAGTGTAAGTCAAAGCCATGTGCAAACAGTGGAACGTGTCACGATCATGTCAATGGATTTACATGTACATGTAGAGCTGGGTTCAAGGGCAAGAAGTGCAAATACAGTGAGTACACCTCATTAATTTCTGCTCCTTGCAATTTATACGTACATGTGTTTGGGTATATAAAGACCTTATTACTTGACACCTAAGAAATACTGAGTAGCATTTCCTGAGCCTATACAGTGGCTTCACCTCGGTCAATATGGCGAGGGTATATGCAACTGTTATACCTGAGGATGAGGATAATAAGAGGCTTATCCCAATTAGTTTAGCAAAAAGGCCATCTCAGAGCCCTTTCTCGCTCATTTTCGAAGAGCACACCAACAAGCCGCCAACTGTACAGTGTACATGCTACTCCACTTGAGTCACAGTTTACCCACTGTTGGTAAGCAGTCCCTTACAGTGTAGTTGATGTTGGTGAGAAGCACAGCTGGCAAATGGTGGTGATCCAATGGTCATGGGTTCAAACCTTTCGGAGCAGGCATCCTTTCTTCAGATTTCTCTCCTGTTTCCTTTTCTTCTCATTTATAATAGTATCTCTCTTCCAGTCAGACTCAAAGTCTGACAGAAGAAAGAAGAAGGAGGCAAAGGAAGAGACAAAGGAGAGGCTAAAGGATCCAATCAGTACAAGAGCTACCTGTGAAGGATGAAATTTGAATGCACCTTACTTCATGTATGCTGTAATCACATTTTATTTTGTACCCATACACTTTTCATAGTTTTCAGCAGCTGATCTTTTCATAGCAAGAGATATTTCAGCTGATCTTTTCATAGCTAGAGATATTTCAGCCGATCTTTTCATAGCAAGAGATATTTGCGCAAACTAATTTCCTATTCCCAGACCATCCCGCCAACAACTTCACACACCCATGCGCTCTGCAGTCCACTGTTTGTCACCTCAAAGCCAACTTATCACTTTCACAAAACCATATCAATCTTATTAAATTTTGCTAGATAAACATTTTTACAAGAACCAGAAGAGCACTTGTGAAGACCATCTCATTATTTTGAAAAAAGTGCTTTCCTAATTTAATGTCTAAGAATGTGTAGTGATGAGGTTTGACTGTTATTTTGTAAAGCACCAGCTTGGCCTTATATAGATGGTGTGGTGCATTGATTTGCAGTTTTCTCCTGTTATGTGACCTGCTTTACATCATTGTCATTTGATGCACTATGGCATTACATCATTGTCATTTGATGCACTATGGCATTACATCATTGTATTTGATGCTCTATAGCATTACATCATTGTCATTCAAAGAACTATGGCATTACATCATTGCCATTTGATGCTCTGCGGTGTTACATCACTGCCATTCGATGCACTGTGGTGTTACATCATCGTCTTTCAATACACTATGGCATCACATCATTGTCATTCAAGGCACTATGGCATTACATCATTTGTCATTCGGTGGACTATAGCATTACATTATTGTATTTGATGCTCTATAGCATTGCATCATTGTCATTCAAGCCACCATGGCATTACATCATTGTCATTCAAGGCACATGGAATTACATCATTGTCATTCAAGGTGCTACAGTATTGCATCATTGTCATTTCATGCTCTGTAGCATTACATCATTGTCATTGAAGGCGCTATGGTGTACAAAAAAATGTGTGTGTGCCTCCATGTTGTTGAATGTTCTGCAAAGTACATATTTTGGTCCTGTGTAAATAGCAGTACTCAGCTGAGTTATTGCTCTATCCATGACAAAATTGGGAACATAGAACAATTAAACCTTTTGTTGCCCAAAAAGTAATTGAAGAGGACTTGGAATTCAAATGTGTGGGCGTCATTCTACACAGCCAATTAATGAATGCATTGTCGATTTGCCCAATTTCATTCAAACAGATATAAATGAGTGTTTAAGCAGCCCATGTCAGAACAACGGGACATGCTTCAACAAAGTCAACGCTTTCACCTGTCGTTGTCCCATCAACTATGAAGGGAAGACGTGTGAGAAGAGTAAGCGTTAGACGAAGACCCTCCATGAGCTGATTAGCCATGAAGGCAATATTCAGACTTCATGAGCTGATTAGCCATAAAGGCAATATTCAGCACTTCATTACAAACTGGTCATGAACCTACACCATTTCCGACTTGTCCATTTTGACTGCCAATGTTGTCCATGTTAAACCTATAGCTAACTGTATCTATTTCAAGCATTACATGCCGAGGCCGCAATGAGGTGAGCTCACTTGTAGCAATGTACAGTTGTAAAACCTTAACCATCGTCACACTCTAGATCTGTTGTCTTACGTACAGGATGGTTCAGTGGAAAGTTTTTCAGGGGCATTAAGACTGAGGTGAGAAAGATTTGCGAAGATTCAATGTCTGTCTGTCTTCTTCTGCAACGGTGCCATAATTCATATGCCAGCTATACATTTTTGTCCTGTCCCTTCCAACCACATCAGATTCTTGTTGAATCAATGTAGATCTTTCACTTATGGCCTAAGAATTCACCATAGGCCAAGCATCTTCACATCACCACAATCAAAGAATTAATGCCTCCCACAAGGCATTTCAGAATGCTCTTGTATTTGTAATGGTTGAAGTTACATGAATGAGAGCACTCACACTGTTCTGCACAAAATTTAGTTGATAAATATTCACTTAACTTTGAGGATATACTCAAATTTCTGAGAGAAAACCATCAGGAAATCTCAGGAATGTCCCAGTGCTGTTAGAGTTGCACTCCTGAACTAAACAAGTTTGTGGGTTTCCTGTTTTACTTGAAGGTCTCAGCTGTGTTGAAAAAATCTGTGGCTATTGAAGTAAGTGCCTCAGTTGACAAACAGCTTCGTTATTAATTAGCAATGTATTAACCCATTTACACAATTATTGTCTAACTGCACATCACCCATCACTTTGCAAGCAGTTAAGCCTGTCCTAATCATTTGCTAAGGTAAGTAGCAAATCTTTTCAATTCTCATGTCTGAATTCCAGAAATCAAATGAATCCAATACTGTCGTCATACTCTTGAAAAGCTGGTATTTTTGTACACTGCAGCGGCACCTGAAACAGGTTGAGACTAACATCAGGCACAAACTAGATCAAGTCCTGAAACTAGACTATTTCCATCGTGCAATGGCTATGGTAAGACAATGACAGAGTGCATAATGATCACAAAGAAGGTTTGCCAAAGACTGCTTCAATTCGTCTAACAAATAGAAGCAAGAATATCCTAGAGCAGGCTCAGCAGGCATTCTACCACTTGTGCATGGCATTTAAAAAAAAAAACAGCCAATTTTTATAGAAGATTTATTTCCATGGCTTTGTATGCACACCACAACAAAAATCCAATGGGAATATTAACCTGACACTGCACCTAATGTAGGTGTTATATAGACACCAATTTGGGATGATTTTAACTCAAATTGAAACATGTGTCACTACCAAAACCCTGTGCTATTAATAGTACAAAATTTGTATCTGTACAGAAATTACTTCTTTTACAGTAATCCTTTACATAACATTTTTACATTTTTTGGAAAATTATTTTACTTGTGCAATCAATTTCTGTTTACACAGGAAAGAGCATTATCTCATGGAGAGTCATGTCTGGCCATAAAGAGAGCAGGTGAGTGATAAGAGTCCTGCAGCATATTAAAATATAATAAAACAAATAATAATGCATCACCAACCATGACTCGTGACAGCCATAGCATGTCAGTCACTGGCTTTAATAAATAAATTATGTCAATGGCAAAGTGCAAGAACTGTTCTCTCTTGTTTGCAGATACTTTTCTGCAGTGACTTACATAATTACATCAACTCCTTCCAACCAAGTTATTATGTATGCATGTACATTTCATGCTCCCCATGTCACTCTCTTAAGCAGTGCAAACATAAAAATTAACAGGTTAAAATTACAAGTCCTGCACTCAGAGTGTTAATACAAGTTAAAACTACATGCCCTTGCACCAAGATAATAAGGTACACAGATTTTCACCAATGGTTCCAATCGTATAGGAGTTGCAAAGGCCTCTATTATAAACTGTGATAGTCATTGCAAAATACAGGAGTCATTATACCCTTACACTTCACATCTGGAGCATACAGACAGGCCATGTCTCACAGGCATTTAATAGCCTATTTCAGGGTTGATCCAGCCATTGCTGAGCTGATTTTAGGCCTAACAAAAAGACAAAGAATGGAATAAATTCAAAAGTGAATGCTAACTGTGAACTGTGTGCAGTACAGTCACAGTACGATCTTGTCCCTATAACATGGGCAACTCACCAGTGAGGGTGTGACTGTGTTGAATCTAATGCCAGTAAAGTAATGCCATCAACAAAAGTTGTCAGTGAGTGCACCTTCAGTGCCATGTGACACCTCAAGACATATCTGTGAACCACTTTGATGCAGGATTGATAAAACCATCTCCTTCTCCCTGTACCCAAAGAATGAACTGATAGTTTGAACCTGAGTTCTGTTGCTGATCAGTTTGTTAAAGCATTGCCTTTCTTTCTAATTTGGGGCGTTTCTTCTGACAATGGATATGTATACGCTACCTGCTCTCTTTCTCAGCTAAACATAGATAGTCCTGAGTACTCTGACATCCACTAGTGATGTGCAGGCTTCCAGCTTTGTTTAAGCACAAGCTGTTCAGCATGGTGCTTCTCAAATCAATGGCAATTAAATGAAAAAAAAGTTTCTTCACTGATTTCTGCATGTAAAACAGTCTCACCTTTGTCACATGCATCAATAAAGACTTGTAACTGTGTGAAAGTCCATCTGTGCGTAGCCCTACTTATGTATAAGCCCATCACCACCACCGACAACAGCAGCTAGTGCCTCTGAACACATCTCAGATGACAGCACCGATGCTTTTGCTGATAAATTTGAATCGTACACAATCATTTTCCCACATCATCATGTTCTCACTTTTTACCAGCTGGGAATGCACAGCAGACTTGAACCTGCAGCAATCAAGCGCCTAGCTAAACAAAAATCACATTCTTAACCCCTCAACCAGTCGACCGGATCAAAGGAACTGGCTTTGTGGTGTGTTCCTGAAGCTTATACTAATAAACCATGTGCCTAGCTCAGGTCATTGCAGATGGAGGTTGCAGAATAGTAATCACTCCGTAGCATCTTGCTCAGTGGATATCAGATCAAGCTGAAGTAACACAGCTTACCACGAAGCCAATTCTCTTGGACTGGTGGATGGGGCAGCTGGTTAAAGATCATTGTTTTCATTCAGCTAGCTTAGTCACCACAGGTTCGAGTCTGCTGTGTGCTCCCAGCCAATGTAAAGTGAGAAAATTATTGGTTGTAATTCTCCAAACTTGATTGGTCTGTCTGAAATTTGAATCTTGTAACTAGAGGGACTATTTTTCTGATCATGATGATTCTTACAGTTTTCACTTTTTGTGTGAGTTTTAAATATTTACATGCTTCTCCACAACCCAATGAAGTGAGTGAGAAGAGAGACAGAGTTCTATCTGTGAGTGGATTGACAATATGGCTGGGTTAGAGGGTGTGTGCCAACGTATTTAAATAAGAAACAGAATGTAACTTACTTTGTACCCACAGCCCACCCATTTTTCTCACTTACGAGCACATGTGAATATGTACACGTGCACGCACGCACATACACAGGCATCCAAACACACACACACACACACACACACACACACACACACACACACACACACACACACACACACACAAACAAACAAACACACACACACACACACACAAACAAACACACACACACACAAACACACACACACGACCAATGTATTTCTTGCGTGTGAGAAGTGCATTGTCAACTTGAAACAAGACTTAGTAATTATTAATTGACACAGTTATACACCAAAAAAGGATAGTTTGTAATTGTTGGTTGGGGAGTATCGCATGATATCTGTGCTGCACCATATTTGCCCTACATAAGCATTGTGTTTTGAGATGGCCGAAGGAGAAATAGTACTGACTGAATGAAGTGGTGTGCAACTGGTAGTCACTCAACACACAAACAAACAACTAAATTTGCTTCTGATGAGACTGTGATTAGTGTGAAATCTGTATGGGAGTGAAGCAGAAAAAGGACACTTTTTTAATGAGAATGTGACTTTTCACTTTCTTGTGTGGTTCTTGCACTTATATTCAGAGGGGGGTTCACACCTAAAATTAGTCCTTGTAGTGATCATCAAAAATACCTTCTAATAACCTGAAGTGTTGTTTCTGAAAGTACAAGCAGTCAGATCGTTCTTCCCAACAAGCCTGAAAGTCATCAGCTCATACAACCATGTCAATGCAAAATCGCAAATGACGTCAGCTGTGCTTAGCATCTTCCACATACAATTCTACCTCAATTATCCAAACACCTTTGAGTGAAGGGGGTCCCCAGGGTGTTCTGATAATGCAAATTGTTTGGATAATCCAAATCAAGCATCACAACACACATTGTACTCCAAATTATGAGCTTATTGGGTTTAATTTTACCCTATTTGAGTGTACATACATTTTCATGTTGAAAGAGCCATGTTGAACTGCCAAAGGACATGTTCATGGATATATCCACATTACACTGCAATATGTACAGCAGTTTCCTTGCATGCTTTCCTGCATCATACTGTCCCGCAAGTGCGTTCCAATAATCGAGGTGTTCGGATAACCAAGGTTCGGATAATCGAGGTAGGACAGTGGCATACTGGTACTACACAAGGACTGGAGAAGAGATATTCAGTTCAACAAGTCGGTGCTCTTTGCTGTTGTTGGTGGCAGTGTTGCTGCTGTTGTCATCATTACTTCTGCTGCCACCAGTATCATTGTAGATTCATACCACAGTGCATCGAATTGCCTTTTTGCAGTGATTCATACCAGCAGCACAAACTGGACCACGAAATTTCTTTCTCACAACTCATGTGACGTCACCCATACAAACCACCTATCTCCTGTGATGTCGTGATTTTCCGATCACAACCCCATACCCACGCACCATATGCTAATCACAACGTTAACCCCTTACCAACACACCTCAAGATTGTGACAAGGTTGTGAGAAATACATTTACAGCCTCGACACTCAGTCATGACTGGCAAATCACAACCTGAACAGTGCAGCAGCAAGGTTCGGCCTTGACTACGAATCTATACTTCGAACTTACTCTCGTCAAAACGAGCTAAGCGAAATCGTTCAGTTTCCCTAGGCTGAAAAAGGCCATGAATACTACATGACTGAGATCCCCATGCGCTGCCTGCTGCCCTGTACATTGCCCAGACCCCCTCTTTGCATGGCTCTTTATCACCAGGAAAAGTATGCCAATACAACCTCTTTCCCTCCGGAGCAGAATTGTAATTATGAAAATCTGCAAAACAGCGCCAAGCACAAAGCTGACACAAAACAGTATTTCCATCACCAAAGGAGGGAAACTGAAGAAGCAGTGGTCAATCAGAGTGATTTCTTCTTGCATGCCCCAGGCCTTCTATATATGTATGTATACCATAGTATACAGGCAACAGATGACATATGTGCAGTGCTAAGCACAACTGACATCACATTTGATTGCACAATGACACAGTCGTACAAGCTGATGACTCTCCAGCTCAGGCACCAGAGAGGACAATCTAGATGCTTTTCTTTGGCAAACAACCTTTCAGGTCAGTAGAGGGTATTTTTTGATGATCACTACAAAAAGGCTTATTTTGGGGGTAAACTTCCCCTTTAAGGCCATCCCTGCACAAAGCATCCATATATGAAGAATCCATGTATAAGCCTAGCCTTGCATTAGCAAAGGCGAAGGGGTACTTGATGAAAACAGTACCTCAGATATACTAAAGTATCATACTGGACGAAGTTGCGTCAGCTAATCTTCACTTTAATTGCAATGCCAGTAATATTGCCTGTCGCACCTGCAGGTAAAGGCTTAACCAAAGATGGCTTCTACTGGATCAAGCCACGCCATTACAATGGAGCAATGTACAGGGCCTACTGTGACATGACAACAAATGGAGGTGGCTGGACGTTGTTTGCTACAAAAGTCTCAAACAACTTTGTCTTTCCCACAACTAAATTCAATCCGAATTCAGCCAGTAGTACAACATCTGATGCAAAAGGATGCATCTTACCAGGGACAAAGTGGACTGAGGTGCTTTTTCGGTAAGTAGGGTTTTTTTTGCTTTTCTGAATTCCAACTCTTAACACAACTCTTGAGTCGCACGAATTGATTTCTAATCAGACAGCTGCAGTTGCTATGTGATTAATGAAACAGATAATGCATGAAATGGAAGACTTTGCAATAATTAGACAACATCTCCTTTCTTTAATGGTTTAATCAAAATCAACCAAGTTCACAATTCAATAAGTCCTGTAAGTTACAATATGCCCATCGCATCAACTAGGGTATAACTCTGGTCCACAGAAAATCAGTCACGTGAAAATTACTATTCACGGTTATACATTTAGCACTGCCTGCGTGACCATACAAGTATATTACTTGTCATCAGACAGCTTGTCTTTCTAGAAATCCATGGACTACATGTGTACTTGTCTGTGCAGCCCATCAATAAAGTGCATAGCTCATGACATACTGACACAAAGCTGGAGCCTGGCCGATGCGCATGCACTGTATTCTTCACAAAGTAGGAATCTACCCAGGTAGTCAAATTTTCATTTGTAAACAACTTAAAGAAAATTTCTGTTGTGCTTTTTTTGTTCAAAGACTAATATCATCTTGCTCTAGTGAAAAAAAATGGGAACATGCCTTTCTTTACAAGAAATTCAATCAGTTTAATCTCTGAGATGCTGCCACTAAGTCTTTGTTGGTGTTCTATACTGTCAACAGATTTGGTCCAAGCATGAAGCCATCTCCTGCTCGTGTGATTTACAGCCGTCATGGAGGAACAGCAAGCTCAGCCAAAACAAACTTCAACAAGTTTTTGGAATGTTCCTCATTTCAATTGATCCGGGCAGTCGATGGATTCGTCACATATTCGCTGTACAGAAACGGAGGAAGGCGAACACCGGCTACGGGATACAAGAGTTTCCCTAAGTTTTGGTTTTACACCAGAAGTGGCCTTTGGGATGGGAAAGACTTAAACTTGTGGACTGGCATATGGAAAGCTAATTTTTATGACAAGTATGATCATATCAGTGCACAGGGCTCGAAGTGCATTGCTCGTGTTTGTTACCTCAACCGACCTGTCTGGTTGATGTATCGTTAAACCTGATATTCATCAACTACAAAAGGATCAGTCATTACATGCTGGCAAAAGTTTTTTTTGTTCTTCTTCAACATAATTAGTCATACTTCAGTCATGATGAATGACCTGCAAGACGCATGGCCCTGAGAGTGTCTTTAAGAACGAGGGTCGTTTTGAAGTGAGCCTGTTTTTTAAAGAGTGGCTTGTTCAAACCAGCTACCTCATCATTTTCTTTCTCAAAGAAACACTTGTTACATTTGCGGATCTCAGACTGCCTCAAATTTAACGTACACTACCTTCCCTCCAAAGTTGCAATGGATAAACATTGATTTAAAAGCTTGCTGAATTCTGCACATTTTGCCAGTGTTGTAATTTGATTTGAAGGAAGTTGCTTTTCAACAAAAACACAGTCGGTGTGACATGACCCATTTGGGTCGCCAATTCATAAATTTTCCCAATCTTCCAATTGTGGGGTGATTTTCAGGATAAACAGCTGTCCTCATCGGAAGAACCAGAGTGGGGTGGGGTACGCAGGGTGGGGCACGTGGGGTTGGGTACATGGGGTGGGGTACGTGGGGTGGGGGGACATAGAGTGGGGGGACATATATGTTGGGTTGGGGTGGGTGTAGAACCTAAACAATCAAGACTTGCACAATGTTGATGTGCTAAACCTAATCAGCTGGCCAACCTTTTCCTGGTGTCCACTCAACATTTCCAGCTTTTGCTATTGAGGGATCTCCTTCGCAGCGGTGGTCCACCGCATCTATAAAGCCAAATTCTTCCTACAATCTCTACTCACCTTTCATATTCTCCACACGACAATCTGTCCATAGCTTTTTGTTTGTTTCTCGCACCATTGAAATTCCTTCCTCCATTCTTCTATTGCTCCCTTTAACTCTTTACCATCTTCTAGAATTTATTTCTCAATTAGATCTTCTTGTCTTCAAACAATGGATTGCCACTTCCTCTAATTTATAAGATAGATTTTCATCTGGTCTAACTTAACTCTCCATTTTTACCACTGTTTCAAGGAAAACTTCAGTATTGTATTAGTTTTTGACTGTTTGGTTATCTGAATGAATGAATGAAGGAATGGAAGGTCAGGGTATCCAAAAAAACACAAATGTGCTGACATGCACGGTTGTATGGAGACTGATTGAAACAGCAACATGGTCTCAGGTTTACATGTATATTATAAACAGACAAAGGTGGTGAGTGCTGTGCTGATCAATCCCAACACAAATTTTTGCACAATCAGTACAATGAGTAAAGATCCAATGGTATGGTACAGTTGATGCTCTGGATTCTGGCTAAAACAAACAGAAATAACTTGTCTGAGGTGTCAGACTGTCAGCAAGGCTCAACATTTTTAGATGAGCTATCTATTTAATGTCTGGTTTGATTGTGGAGATTTGCGGGATGAATGCATGTACTTTGCCTGTCTGCTCTCTCACCTGGTCCAGGACAAGTGTACTTGCCCTTTTAAGATTTTCATAAATTCAGCAATGTTTAGAAATATAAGTGCTAATAAACTAATTGCAAGACTTAAAAAAATGTTGATAGCTGTGGCAGCTTCTGAACTGTGCATATAAATATCAGT
>JAOWAW010051566.1:0-17039 GCA_028565695.1 Nicola tetela | reverse complement strand
TTGAAGAAGTACAATATCATTTGCCTGAAGAAGACTTCAGCATAGAAGTCGAAACGTCGCGTTTCATCAAAACGATTATCTCTGGTGTCAGTGAACATTACTTTCAAGAATAAAATTAAAAAGAAGAACTGTATATAGATTGTAGCAAGGTCTCGTTTACTGTGTACATGTACCTACGTGTATGCATGCGGCGGTCGTTTGCTTCCTTGGGGCGAAAGTCGCTCTAAAATGAATTAAGTTCATCAAGTTACAGAAGGAACATGTAAAAGACATCCCTATATTGTGTTTTGCCTATGCCAACCAAATACCGCAAAGCAGACTGGAATAGTACGTTCTGTGCGCTTTCATTGCCATAGCAACTCGCACGGCAAAGACAGGGCCAGAAGAAGACGCTCGTTCGCGGCATGCTCCGCGCATAATTTCTTGAGGGTCAACAAGTGATCATGAATGCATGAATGCGTCTTCATCGGGAATTCTTTCAAACATATCTGATCGCCAGCTTCTTAGCTGGAAGTGCAACAGGGGTCAAGATTCAGGCTGTTTATCAGACTTGGCTGGCAGACTGCTAATTCAATACAATTAGACATAGTTAATCAGTTGATTATCTCCTTCTAACTCATAATTCAATACAACTCACTGCTGGGAACCAGCCATCGGTTTTAGGCCGTGTAATCCGGGTGATACGCATGCATCACACCGAATCCTACAGACTGGGCAGGATAATCATGGCCTGCGCTAAATTTTATCTGATATAATTATTAATTAATAATATCTGAACAGATCATGTAGTAACATGCATGTTCAATGTACATAATCGCCTGTCGGCTGATTGTCCGTGCGTGCCGTACAGTGAAGAAGACTCAGGACAGTTTCTCATCCGTTTTATGCACGCCCTGCGTAGACTGAATTTCCGCTGCCCCTGATTTTTTATCTACAGCCGTGATTAGTCAGCTCTGCAATAAGACAAATAGTGAAAATAACCTTGCCTATTCGACCTGGAAACTGATGTTATCTTCAAGTTTGAAGTGCACCCCTATCTCCCCATTATCACTGTATTGAGTCCTCAACATCAATCTGATTCTGCAACTAGATGGCTTTTTGGTTTTAGTTTTAAGTCCAAGGGAATAGAAAACATAAAATGCAAATACCAGGGGTTTTCCATCTTATGAAAACTCTCCTGAGCCTCCCTGGAGCACAGTGACGTACATATATATACGGTAGATTGAATCAGTCAGTAGGAACGGGTCAAATTAAACCACTACACCAACGTGGATAAAGTTTACACTCATGCAGACAGTGGCAGCGCTTTCAGAGAAGTACATTTTAATACATGTGAACAATTTCAAGGCCCGGTTGTTAAAGTCAGATTCATTGTTGGTTACCATGGTTACTGCTGCTAAGAGATTCCAGTCAATGCAGATTGTATCACTTTCTTCACCAGTACAACCAAGCATACACTGCTGCGATGTGTATATAGCTAATTTGCTGCTTAGGATTGGCAGACCTTTTCATATATACATAGCTCACATGTACATGACAGATGACTGATAGAACAAAAGAGGTATATACAACACTTGGACTCAGAGACCAGCATTGATTCATCTCTGTGTTTCTGTGTATCTTATGCAACTGTGTGTGTTTCCACGTGTGTGTGTGTTTATGTGTGTGTTTGTGTGTGTGTTTGTGTGTGTGTTTGTGTGTGTGTTTGTGTGTGTGTTTGTGTTTGTGTGCATGTTTGTGTGTGTGTGTTTGTGTATGTGCTTGTGTGTGCTTGTGCGTGTGTTTGTGTGTGTTTACAGCACTTACTCTCAGTTATTGTTGCGTTTATAAGAGCGCTGCAGTAGTAAAGCTGGAAAATGTGTAACAGAAAAAATCATCAACTTTCACCAAATCACGATCATCGACTATCAGCCAAAAAATAAACTTTGCAATAAAATTCTCTCAGCTTTTAGAAAGTCAGATCCCGCCACTTCTTTGGAAATTTGCAAAATTTCGTATTCTGAGTCAATTACTTGAGAAGCACTGCTGCTAGAATGGACATAATAGTGCTAATAAGAAGTGGCATTGTCATAGCAGCACTGTTTGGCTTGGCATAGGCGATCACACTCGTGTACGACATTGCTTGTGCCGACTGCGTGTTGAGAGCAAAGACATCAACTTCATACCGTCGGCCACGGGTCACATTCCTCACAGTTCGTGTTGTTTCTGTACCACAGTTTCCACGCTGCATGAGCTGACGCAAACCAGTTCCTTGCAGACCACAAACTGAGCTTGGCACTAAGTTTTGCTGACGGCGGTCACGGCGCAGGTTGCTCACAACACAGTATTGCACATTTGGAGTTGGGCTGCGTTCCCAAGCAACAGTCAAGTGGTCAAATGTAGATTCCACAAGGGAGACTTGGTGATTGGCTGGGATGCTTGGATAAGGTGCATGCTCTGGGGTGATTGTTGCAAATATGTTGAACCTGCCCAGCGTGTTACCAGTGTTGTAGACAGTAGCTTGATAGACAGCTGCTCGAGCAGTGTTGTTAGCATAGGTGAAGACAGAGCGCCCAGCGCTGCGACCCCCACGTCCAGCATAGTGAGATGGTCTGGTCACCGGGGTATGTCGAGGTGGCATAAAACCACTTTGACCAATTCCTGGGTTCATGCCATACTGATTATTAGGACTTTGAGCATTTCCCCAAGTGCTTGGATCATTTGCTCCTGGGAAACCAGTCTGGGTATCCTGAAAGGTGTTGCTTGGAAGTCCAGTTTGGTCATTTTGAAATCCATCCTGACCACCTTGGAAGGTGCCTTGCTGATTGCCAAAGTTGTTTTGGCTGGCACCTGGTTGGAAGGCTGCACCAGGTTGAAAGCCTCCAGCTTGACGACGAGCCATCATGTGCTGGTTGTCATTCCAAGAATATTCATCTTGGGTATTCCCCTCATTGGAGCTGCCATCATCAGTACTCATGCTCACTTCATCTGACTCACTGAACTCATCATGGATGAACTCCGGTTCATAGTATTCCACAGGTACACCATCACGAGTGAGAGACCACGTTAAAAGTCCTTGGCAAGGAAACACTGTCATGCTGATAGGTCCTCTTCCGCCACGGCTTGATGTGTCAAATGTAAATGTCTGGGAACTCATTGCCGGAAGTTGAACACCATGCACCTCTCGGTTGTTCAGTAGCTGCGCACCAGCTTCTGATGTTGTAGCATTCACTCCTTGATACGCTACTTCCTTCAACGTTTGCTTATTCCTGGCATAAACGTCAATGTGGTACTCTTTGTTAGGTGTTAGTTCTATAAGGGAGCGTTGGGTGGCTGCGGAGCATTGTGTTTTGGTTGCCTGGCTACGGTGAGCAGCACAGGAGCTACCATGAAAATCTGTCTCTTGGTGTGCCGTGGCTGGTCGGTATTCCACGCAGTACTCAACCATTTGTGATTGCGGAGAAAAGGCTTGGACAGGCTCCCAGCTCAATGATAGTGCAGTGGGACGAACTCCATTCACTCGCACAAGTGTGTTCTCTGGTAGAATGGGATATGGGCTCCTTCGTAGATCTTGAAGCATGATAATGCGATAACTTCCAGCCAAGGATCCAGGATTGTTAATTACCACGCTGTAATCACCACCATCCGCGTCATCTTCTGTATGAGTTGCTGTTCCATGAGCAAGAGCTCTTCCCAAGCCGGTGTCATCATCAATCTCTGGCTCAACGTACTCAAACCCAGGCCAGAGACGGCGGACTGGAGGCATATTTAGTTGGTTGGCATCAATTTGATGAGCGTTGTTTGCTGTATGTCCGGCTCCAGCTCCACCCGACCAAAACTGCTGATTGTTTGTGCTCTCAGGCTGTGCAGGGTTCACGGGCGGGTTAGAGAACGTTGGTGATTGCTGTGATTGTGCAGGTGGTTGATTGCCACTCACTTCACCGGGACCAGCAGGCATGGCTGGCAAGGAAAAACCGGTCTGTCGCTTTTGTCGTTGCGCCATTTCTTGAAAATGCTCCTCAGATGAAAACTCCACATTTCCTCCGCGCGATAATATCTGCCAGTCGACGTCACCCCGGCAAGGAATCACACTGACACTATATCCGCCATCGTTAACATGGAACGTGTGCGTCTGTGATTGGCCAGCCGGGAGAGACATAAACTGCTCAATGCCATCTTGAAGGGGAATAGTCTGGCCTGGAAGGGAGGGCTGGGGCATGGCTGTTTGACTCGGTGGTTGCATACCAGGGATAGGCTGTCCTGGCTGTTGTTGACCACGGGGCGGCATTTGCTGCACTGGCGACCCAGGGAATTGCTGGCCTGGAAATTGCTGGCCTGGAAATTGCTGGCCTGGAAACTGTTGGGCCGGAGGCGCAGTGCTTGGGATAGCAAATTGATTTTGGAATTGGCCATTAACTGATGCAACTACTAGCAAGGCGGAGAAGAGAATTTGCTGTGTTGCCATTGTGATCAGCTGCAAACACAGGTACAACCGGTGAAACAAATTGTGAGGATGCGCTTTCAGCCAAGTTACCTGGGAGATAATACAGCATTGAACTGTTATGCTTCTGTAGTTTAATGTGCTCCTACCTAGCCATCACGCGGTTTAGTCTTAACACACTACTCACAAACTAGCAGTACAGGATTCACAAAGCCATGCAATGATGTAATCGAGGGAGCCTTCGGAGGGAGGGGGCGGGGGCGGGGCCATTCTCAGTCCCTACCAGACCTGACGAGAGTAATCAAATTCCGGTTTAGAAACCATTAAATTAGCTGGTCACTAAGCCCAGGAGTCTCTTCCTGATTGAAGACATGAGCATGACAGGATGTCCTTCTCTGTCTCTTTCACAATAAAAGCGCACTAAACATGTCGCATGTTTGGTGCGGTACAAATGGGGACCGGCGCCTGCTGGCGAGCTCTGTGAGGCAAGAGCAGTTTTGAAAGCCTGTTGTTAACACCTTGAACCAATTAAGAAGATATCTGCGTTTGCTGCAGCTGCGCTCCGAGTCCCACTGACTCTCCTATGACCGGCCACATCCTGTCATGAAACAAACTCATGATAACACCAGACGGGCTTGATCATGCAAGTCGCGCCTTCGTCAGCCGACCAGAGCAAGGTTACTGCATGAATTCAGATTCCTTTGCGTTAGTATAACTTCTTCCACGGCAGCGATTGACAAAAGTCTCGTATTATACGAGAGTTATACGAGTCTCATAATCTCTTCCCGCTCTCCAATTTTGCTTCCGATTCCATTTTGTCTCAAAAGCCTAAAGCTTGCTAGCATTCATGATTGCAATTGTGGCCTGTTCCGAACAGCGCCTAGTAGATCTACAGGTAGACTTCCTTAGGAGTACCGGCCCGCTATACGTAAACGTCAATTTGGCCAAGAGCACGTCCGCCGGTTATTCTGGTTTCCGACTTTCAAATCTGGCGCTGCGCATGCCTGGCAAGCTCGTCACAAATAAACGCGTATCCTAGCCTACGCATGCGAGCGCCTGTCACAATCGGGTTACTGAAAGAAAACCATCGCCATACATAATACTACGGGGGCTTGTTTTGGCAAAGCTTGCCCCGAAAAGATAGGCTAGATGTTTCATGACACTGTCTTTGTGAAGAAGAGGCTCGATCACCAGGGAAACATGGCTCGGACGGCTCTTCCTCTACCATAATACTAAGGCAGTTACAGTTTTACCCACTGAGCAATGGATTGCCTCCGCACCAAGCGAGTCCATCGGCCCAGTAGATAACACCTACGGCTACTGGCTCGGAGCGCAACTCATGAAGAGCCTTCTGTATCGATAACAGCGCAGCCCTCAAATATTGCATCGATCGTCGGTATATCTCTAAATTGCCCAATTCGTTCACTCGATCGCGAGGAAAGAATCAGTTCTGAGTTTTTGAGGTGAGGACAGGCTCACGGAGGGATCACTTGATACCTGCGTACATTACCAGGTCCAGGTCTGTCAGTATATCTTAGTAATGGCTTCAATTTTGCTACGCGTTCCTGCGGAAGGTGCTTGGGCAATCGGCTCAGCAAATGCCTGAATATACCGGGTAACTCGGCAAGACAGCGGTTGAGGCAGTATACTGTCAGAGCTTGTCTGTTGCATACTGCTACCCCTGATAGTCTATTGTTTGTAACCGGTAGAAAACTAACTCCGCCCTAACGCAGTAACATTACATTCAGTACTCAGCCGATAAGCTTCGTTTGTTTGAGGTTTTATCAGGATCAAGGGGGAGCAGTTGGTCTACATGTCTGAATCAGACCTAACAAGGGGGAAAATGAATAACCATGCCAGTGTTCGCCAAAATAAGGCGAGAAATCTCAATAACGAGTAGACCAAACGGTTGCAGTGGACATGCAGACCGATCATGACCGTCTAGGTTGTTTACAGTTGCATCGGCTCCAGAAAAACCTTACCTCAACCCTTCTCTGAGCGCCGTCACAAATGAAACTTCTCGTTTTACTTTCGACTTCGGAGGTGCGTCGTTCTCAGGTGAAGATAATCCAAGTCCTCTTCAAGGGGGAGGGGGAATTTCAAGACGAGACAACCGGCCCAAGGCGCTTTCTCTCTTTACTTCAGCCTCTGCTCGACAGGGAGCTTGTTCAAAGCTCTTTTATATGATGACGGATGAAATTTGTCATGGCCGATTTGTTGCTAAGGTTCAGCTCGTCCAAGCGAGACACCGCGTGTCTCTGAATGGCGACAGCCGTTTCGGTTTCCGCCTCGCCCGACGTCAGAAGGCTAAAATGGCTGCAGGTTAGCGGCGGCCAATCGGCGAGGTTTGACGGTGGCTCTAACTGCGGTCAGATCTCGCAGAAAAAGGCAAGTTATGCCCTCGACATAGCAAAGAACGCGAACTTCATCGGCTGACTGTCTCGCAAAGAGGAAGCGTTTAGCGGGCAAATGCGTCCTTGCGTGACGTATTCTGCACCTGTGGCTAAAAGGGAGGGGATGCTCAGCAAGTGCTTATTGGTGCATGCTCTTCAGTTATGAAAGTTGAGATCGTTTCAAAATTGCGTGGTTTGGTAGGAGGCGAACTGCTGAGCGAAATCATACACAAACCATAAGACATGTATATGCTTCTGCGCTGAGATCTGATAATGACCTTTTGCGAAAGTAAGGCGACAGCGACTCAAGCCGAGGCGAAACCAATACCCAAGGAGAACTTCTACGAGGGTGAGGATAGGAAATACTTCATTTTCAAAGGTGGGCACGTCACTGCTAAGTAGCAGAACAAAGCCGGTTGGCCTGCCCTTCTTGATGCACTTCAATGGCGCCGGTTTGAGAGCATGCTCTGCAGGTGGAAATTCCTGTGACGGTATAAACCATTCGGCACATGTTTTGAAAAGCGATGCAGGTGTGCAGCCGGCGACCCTTCTTTGTATGTCGAGAACTTTTTATGTGCTGAATCGCGATCGATCGATTGCTGGTGGCGATGAGATCAAACTCTATTATAGCTATTTAATTATTTAGCTCTCATTTGCTACTCAATTTTAGGTTTAAGGCAGAGTCCAAGGTACATTACAGTATGCTAGCAAATTATTTTGATAGAGAAGGTTAAAACATCCCAGCCGGTGAGCGCGCGTGACCGCTATACTGGGACATAGAGGATGGGATATCGGATGGACGTCGATGGTTATTATCTCTACTTTAAGCTGCAGACACTGTCTAACGCCTCTGGGCACTTCACGGCCACACATTCTGACCTGCAGGTTGCAGTTTTTGTGTACATGTACTGGTAATCCCTCGCAAGCGTGACAGATACGGGAATCCTCATGCTCAGTACTGACTCTATGCCGGTAGTGAATAGATTATGTTCACTTGCTCCAACACTGGCAAGCTAGCTGCAGACAGCACGGAACTTGATGAAATGGCTGCTGAATATGTCATGATGTCAACGCAACCCCCAGATTTTGAAGCGGTGCCAAATTAAACGTGTGACGCAGAGATGTTGGTATGAGTTGACTATCTAGTTTTATTCTGAAGCTCTGAGGCTCGCTGCGTGTAGAATTATTGCTGTCGGTGACCTGTCAACTAGTTAATTCTTGACAACTTGACACCGTTGCGGAACTGTTATAAATGGTGAAGACAGATTTGAGCTTCGGAGAGGTCCGTGGTCACACGCGGGCCCGGGAGAGTAGGCAGACATGCGATTGCATCTGAGTCAGAACTTCTCATGTCAGCGGTGACAAGTTATATAGGTCCGAGATGTATCAAACTGCCAATTTTCCTCTGCAGACAATTTGCGGGCCTACCTATAGACTCCGAGTTCTGTCCGTGGTGCTATAAGGAAAACGACATCACGGAAAAGGCCAGCTGGAAGCACTTCCCATCACCAGGCCCTTAGAAGGGAGTGTTTACTCGTAATATGCTCAGCTGCTCAAAGGTTGCTTTGCAGTCAGTGGGAAAAGCGAAATGCATAAAGCCAGCTCCTACAGCCTTCATCTGTATCAAAAAGTTTAAATAGCCAAAATCTTTTTTGTGTGCCATTTTAAAATGTTGCAGAATAGTGAAACGCCGTTGCAGGGCTCGAAAAATTTTTTCACTCATATTTGCCAAAGGAGAAGTAAACTAATTTTACACTCGCCACAGTAGCAGTGAAGCACTACATTCAGTCGCCATGCATGCACATAGACGACGATGAAATACACTGGGACCTCCCCACTCAAAGACTTAAAACTGTGTCAACCCGGACATCTATCATAATGGTAGTACATACAGTCGACTACCGTTAATTTTGCACACCAAGGAAAAGCAAAGCCACAATCAGCAATCTGTGCACCACCACATGAATTTCTGCAAAGGAAAGAAGAAGAAAAAGAGATCAACGTCACTTCAGTAGACAGTCTGGAATTGTTGGTTAGGATACGCTGTACTACCAGTTGAAAGTCAAACTTGCACCGGGAGTACAAGATCTAGATTGCCTGGCCAATGAGGCCGGGAAACGGAGACACTAGGTCGTTCGCGATGGATCAGTTTTCCAAGCATTTGGTCGCCAAACTGCCACTAATGGACACCTTCCACTCGCAAAACCGGCCACTAAGCAGCTTTTCCCACTAGCCAAAAGTCAAAGTTTGGTCGCAAATGGCGAGTAGACGACCGATTTTTCGAGCCCTGCGTTGGAAGGAGAATAGCGCTTTTGGGCCCCAGAATGTTTACACTGTGACCTTCGGTTCATTCTGCTGTTGATTGCTGAAGTACATGGAGTCAGACAATGACAGCGCAGAGAGATCCCCAATTCTTTTATTACACCATTATAATGCCATTATTAATGGCCGAAGCCAGTGAGCGGATGTCTAAAATAATAAAAGATTAATACTAATTAAAAAAAAAAAAGTAAAGAAAGGAAACTCTCATGTCGCCCGCTCAGTCAGTGCACGTGATAGGGGACCGAGAGGCATTCTACAGGCATCTAGCTCTGCGCATGGCAAGCGAGACTCGCAACGGGCAAGTAAGCAATGGACCCTACACTGTAGAAGTCGACCAATGCACCAGTATCTACGGACTAAGTCTTCGGTTTGGTGGTGGCTTTTTGTATGCCTCATGACTGGTAGCATCACTGATGTCTCCAGCATTCTGACAAAGGAATTGTTTAGCGTGCAGCAGGCAAAGGAGGCAAAGGGATTGCAGCTAAGGATTAGTCAGAGATAACAGGTCGAGACAGCTGAGTTTTGTTCCATCCTTAGCAGATTCCTCACTCAGTGGCATTCATCATCTTTCGGGGCACTTTCGCGGCCGTGATTATCAGCGTGATCATGGTCATTGTGCCAGCAGGCGCGCCGCTCGTCTTTCTGATCCCTCAATAGCGTGAATCACGTTCATGGCAGCGCAGATCGTGGCTGCAACCGCATGGCGCGGACGCGTGTTGGGTCCGTTTAACCAGTGATCAGCGGTAGACCTAGCTATAGATCTTCGAGTTGCCGCACCACGCACGAATCAGCCGCCCTAGCCACGCCGAGACAAGCCGTGGTATACGTGGTGTGCACTCGGTCTGCCGGCTGCCGCGCCCGCAGCATGCATGCGCTGCGCGCGTGCGCAGGCCCACTGTTTCTCGGCCATTTTCCCGACGGGGTTATCAGGTTATTGTGTCCTCTTCGTGCACGACGTCACTCATGTCGGCCGCACCGTCGGTGCAGCCCACTCCCCGCTGCCCACAAGAGGACCTGTACAGGGGTTCAGTGAGAATGCCGTCGTTGCCGCTGACATCGGGAGTGTTCGTTGAGTTACCACGTGAGATGTCGAGTTCTGAGGCTGGCGTGTTCTTTTGTGATTTACGATAAGGAAATTGTCAAATAATTGCCTTGTTATCTTGCTCAGTTCCACTTAGTGGTGAATATATAACGAAGGAAGCTGAGAAGGATTTCCGTATAGAATGAAAGGGTCCGTAAATCTGAAAAGGCGCTCCGCTCTCTTGTGGTCTTGTCCGGGACATCCGGCGGAACCCAGGCTCGCTCGAGCGCTCGCTAGTAGATTTACAGAAGTGTTGATCAAATCTGAGCGCAAAGGTATTCGTGCTCCAAAGCCAAAAGACGGCTACCTTGTTACTTATAGAGCTACAAGGTGACACCTGGCTGGAGCGATCATCCTCGGGACAGTCTGAGTGCAGTAGTTCTATTTGGCGAAAAAAGTGTTCACAAGATGCCTGCGAGTGTTGAAGGATGCGTGGACGCAAGACCAACTGACGTCGAGGTCAGAGTATCAGCGCGTACTGAGTGCGCCGATCAGCCTGTCAACATAGGGGACTCGCACTCGTCGAAATCTAGTCTTTCCGCGCCACCGGCAATGTCAATCCCGCAGGAGCAGAGCAAAATGACTCTCGCCGACGATGAGTTAGACAAGGAGCTGAGAAGTATTGTCGAGAAGGCAGAAGAGGATAGACGAAATGTAAGTGTTATCTTTTTCTCAGTCGATTTGGGGTGTTTATTATTCCCTGTAGTTTTGACCTGTTCGCGGCAGGGGCATTCAACATCTACTATGGCGTTGATCTAGGTTAATAATAATTCTGCCAGATTGCTGTCGTTCTTGTAGATACACGACACTTTTCACTTTTGGAGCACTCTTGGGTGTATTGATAATGTAAAGTCACATTTTCATCTTGACTGTGTTGCATGAATGGCACAAACTAGCTGAATTACCTGTTGCTCATGAAATGGAACACCCGGTCTTTGAATGTCGACGATGCATTGGCTCGCTGTATTTTGTCCTCCGCTCGTTCACTTTTTTTATTATCTTTTCTGTTGTTTTTTTTTTCGCATTCAATGGTCAGAGAACTCGCAGTTCAGTAACTTTGTATTGAGAAGCTTATTCCTCGAATGGCTCGTCGCATCTACATGCGGACGTAAACTATTACTCAGTATGCACTCTGTATCTCTATCTCAATTGCTTTAAACAAACTGAATAAGACCAGTAGAAATTTGTTGAAAACCGTCTTTTAGTGTAATTTTACTCTCAACCAAGGCATTAATTAATTCAAGAACGTTATTGAAAATCCAAAGAAATGCAAAAAGAATAGTAATGGCGCGAAAATATTTAGACCAACGTTGTAGTTTACATTATGAATGACGTCAGAGACAAAGAACTGGTGCATGTGTAACTGTTACCATTGCGGAAACTTGAGGCGGTAGGAAGTTTTTTTTGTAGTTTGGTTGCTGGCAGCCTGTTTAGACAATGACCTGACCCTTCAGAAAGGAAATTTTTGGCTTGGATTCCCAGAGACTTAGCCTACAGTGATACAGATATAACACACAACAATAGAAAACTGTTTTACTTTATTTTGGAATTTTTCTGTCTACTTGTACAGGCCAGAATATTCATTAACTGTGCCAATGGCTGTAAACTGATATCATCTATAAATTACACAACTGTAGTCATTTCAACTGAAGTGCAAAGAACATTAATACTTTTATTGTTTACCAGAATAACAAAAATATTATATGTCATTGGCATAGTTGGGCATTTAGGAATGCTTGTTGCTTCTCATTCTTAATTGTTTGCTTGTAATACTGATTTGTTGGATGCTTTGTGGTGTGCTTATCTGTGTTGTAGCTAATACCTACTTTGGTAGCGAACAAATGAAAAAAATCATTGCCATTTTTCTTTCCCTTTGAGCATGTGATTTTGTGAGTTTCCTTGGCAGGTATTTTGCTTGTCTACACTGCATGTACTAAATCATTCACTGATTTTTTCTTGTTATGAAATCTCTTAAAGGACATTGCTCAGCAGTTGGCAGGTTTCAAGCGTCTCTTTCAGCGCTTTGTGTCTGAAGCTGGTCCGTCCCTGGACTGGGAGCGCATTGAACCTCTTCGTGAGGGAGCTGTAAGTGTTGTGACATGATATGATCTCATGCATGTCTTCATTTTAGAGAAGATAATGGCTGAAGTATACTGAAAACTCTTGCTCAAGAGTGAACTAAAGCAAAATATGCTCTTTTTGTGGAAAAAAATAAATGACAGGATGTTATGGTTTAAAGGGTGAGAGTAACTGTTTCATGACTTTCCACAACAACAAGTTCAATGACCTCAACATTCACAACAGCCACATCCTTTGCTTGGGGAAACTAATGGTTAGCTTGAGGTTCTCTAGACCTTTAAGATAACTTGTGCAAATCCACTGTGAATTGTTTATTGACTTACAAGGCCAAAAGAGAAGGAAAGATTGTGTAAGGTTCTTTGCTTTCTTGTACAGATTCAAACATACAGTAGTCTGGCGCCATGCTGTCCAAGTGATGATGGAATTCGTGACCAGCTGGACAAGCTTGTTGTGCTTAAGCTTAATGGTGGTCTGGGCACCAGTATGGGCTGTACAGGACCAAAGAGTTTGATCGCTGTGAGAGGGGAAAACACTTTCCTTGACCTAACTGTTCAACAGATTGAGGTAAGTTCCCTTTTTTCTCGTGCCTCATGTGTCTGTCTCTGGCTGTTTTTCTTCTTCTCTGTTCATAGTTTCACTGCCGTTTACTTTCTGTTCATGTGCTTGCCTATCATAATGGGCTAGTTCCTTTTTCATAGGTTTCTTCTCTCTTTCTCTCTCTCTCTCTCTCTCTCTCCCCCTTTCTCTCTCTCTCTCTACTTTCCATCCCTGTCACTTACATTGGTAATCAGTATTACTATTTATCACTTGTATTGGTAAAAAGTGCTCACTATATACATCACACATAGTTTGTCTGTACTTGTTTGTTCACTGTATTGTTTTTCTTCTGTCAATGTAACTCATTAACATCCACTAACTATTGTTAATGCTATAGGTTGCTGGTGGCTCCTTCAGTTGACAAATAGAGTAGCTGCAGCAGCTATCACCATAGTGTGTGTAAGAGAGAATTTTGTCAGTGTGTTTGGCTGGCTTGCTACACAGCAGGTTGTTGAGTTATGCGCAACTTTGGTGCAGGCACTCAACTGCAAGTACAATGTGAGCGTTCCACTTGTGCTGATGAATTCATTTAATACACACGAAGACACGGTCAAGATCCTTCGGAAGTACACATCCTATCGGGTGACAATTCGCACTTTCAACCAGAGCTGCTATCCACGCATCTCAAAGGAGACTTTGTTGCCTATTAGCAATGACCCTGCAGAGAAGGCAGCCTGGTATCCTCCAGGACATGGCGATTTTTATGAGGCATTTTACAACTCAGGCCTTCTTGAGGAGTTTATCAAGCAAGGCAAGCGCTACATCTTTGTGTCGAACATCGACAACTTAGGTGCCACTGTTGATCTCTGTATCCTCCTCAAGATGCTTTTTTGGTCACTTTTGAAGTTGCTGCTTACCTTGCCTGTTAGGCATTGTGGCTTTTGTCTTCCTTAGCATGAGTTTTGTAGCTATTCTCAATCACATGCTTACTCAGTCTGGTGACAAGCCATGTGAGTTTGTAGCTGAAGTAACTGACAAAACGCGTGCTGATGTTAAGGTGAGTATCTTTCTTCAACCCTTAAAGCCCGCTACACTGTGTGTAGTAGAGTTGCCGGTGTTCTTTGTCATTTGGCTCGTGAATTGTGTACAAGAATACCTGCTGAGATATGCATATCTTTATTTGTGTATCCATTGCATGCCCTTGTGTACATATTCATTCATTCATTATGCCAATCTTTTTCTTCCTGGGAAATACCCATTGGTAAGTGGCATTACACTTTGCCCATTGTAATCTTTAAGCATACAAATAGTGTTTCTACTCTGCATTGGTCTGTGTCCTTGTCTTTTTCTGTTTGGTGTGTAGTGTGCTACCGCAGTGGACTTTTTGTTTTACGTGTGTGTGTCGTAGTACTCAATTTGTATGTGCGTTCTTGTCTTCTTAGGGTGGAACTCTTATTCAGTATGAAAGAAAGCTTCGCCTGCTGGAGATTGCACAAGTGCCAAAGGACCATGTAAGTTTATGTTTGTGTGTTGGGAAAGAGAATGAGAAAGAGAGGGAGGGAGAGGGAGAGAAAAGGGGAGGTGAACAGACAGTTGAGGTTATTTTCAGTTCTATGTAAGAATCTTTCGTATATCTTTTTCTGTTGCAGGTTGACGAGTTCACATCAGTCAACAAGTTCAAGTATGTCACTTTTTTTTGTTTTCCTCAGAGAAATGTTAATGCACGTACAAGGGCAGTAGTACTCTTTTAGTTTTATGTGCAGAAGAAAGGATTTTTGGTCCACCACACCCTTGCCAGTCTGATCTTGCATACTGAATATTTCATTCTGGATAGCTACAATTGCCTCCAGTATTAGTTTCCACCTGTGTGTACTGTAATTGTCAGGATATAAGCTGCAGTTTAATGCGAAAATTTTCCCTAAAAAGTCACTCTTTGGCTTATACACCGAATGTGCTACAGTACAATGTATAGGGTTAAATATGACTATTTGGTGTCAGAAGGGGGAAAAACTGGGGATGCAGCTTATACCCTGTTGCAGCTTTTATTCCGACAATTACGGTACATCATTTTGCAAATAAGGGTGGACTTTACAAACTCCCTTAGGTTTTTTTCTTAAGTTGAAAAACCTATGCCAACATCAAGGAATATGTGTATTCTAGTTTTGGAGGAAGTTCTACTGACACTAGTAATCCTTTTTTTTACGTTTAGGTGTTTAACTTAAAAAAAAGCTACTCCATTGACTACTGTTGTAAAAGAGGTTTTGGTTCACGGTGATAGTTTGAGGAACTTAGTGTTGATGATAATGTAATGGACTGCTACATCATTAGGCAATAGTGATGTAATGGTTTACTACAGTATGAGGCAATAGTAATGTAATAGATTACTGTTGGATGAGTGTATGATGATGTAATAGAATACTATTGGATGAGTGTATGATGATGTAATGGAATACTATTGGATGAGTGTATGATGGTATAATGGAATACTATTGGATGTGTGTATGATGATGTAATGGATTACTGTTGGATGAGTGTGTGATGATGTAATAGATTACTGTGAGTGAGTGTGTGAGCATGTACTAGGTTATTTACTGAATGACTGTACAGATCTTTCTCCTTGCCAACAGTGTAGTCTTATACCCTAGTTTTTTTGCATGGTGTGTCTGCTGGGTAGGATCTTCAACACGAACAACATGTGGATACAGCTAGCAGCCATCAAGAGATTAGCTGAACAGAAAGTGTTCCAGATGGAAATAATTCGCAATGAGAAAGTGAGTGATTTTCTGTGTGGCTTTGACTCTTTCACAACATAGTAGGATTATTGTGTTTTACTGTTTGCTGTTTATGTTGACGTTTGCTAACCTATTATGTGTGAACAGAGTACTATTTGTTGCTAATCTGCTACAGTAGAGTGTACCAGTATGTTGTTATGCATCACTGTGCAATTAAATTGGCACTCACATGTGACCTTGATACATTTTGATTCAATTTGCATGCCATAGCCTGCGTACATTAACTCCTAGTGATCAAGTCGTATCAAGATCACATGCAAGGGCCAATTTCATTGCACCATGTTGTATGCTGTTATACATTACTGTGTACGTTGTTATACATTACTGTGTATGTTGTTATACATTACCGTGTATGTTGTTATACATTACCATGTATGTTGTTATACATTACTGTGTATGTTGTTATACATTACTGTGTATGTTGTTATACATTACTATGTATGTTGTTATACATTACTGTGCATGTTGTTATACATTACTGTGTATGTTGTTATACATTACTGTGTATGTTGTTATACACTATTGTGTATGTTGTTATACATTACTGTGTATGTTATTATAAATTACTGTGTATGTTATACACTACTGTGTATGTTGTTATACATTACTGTGTATGTTGTTATACATTACTGTGTAGTGTTTTGCTGTTTTTCATTGTTTTCTTTCATCAGACTTTAGACAGTGGAGTGCGCATTATTCAGTTGGAAACAGCAGCAGGAGCAGCCATTAAGCACTTTGAGGGAGCAATTGGTAAGCTATGGTGAAGTGCTATAACAAGAGTACTTTTAATCTTCTCTAAAGCTCGTCATCTCCCAACACAACAATTCTAGTTGGCACCATTTCAATCGAATTGATTGTTGTGGTCAGGGTTCAAAGGACATCTTTACTGAAGTGCAGTCACTGGATTGGAGGTAGTTGCTGTAGATGCATAGAATGTGCTGTGGACCAAACCAGTAAATTAGTGAATAGGACTTTTACAGCATTCTTCCTTCTCTAATATACTGCACCATTGTGCCAAGCTATGATTAGCATGGTCAGAAGTAGTCTTTGCAAAGTTTGAGCTGGTGCTGATTAACAGAAAGAAATTGTACTGTGGCTTGGCAGTCGTTGCAGTATCCTTTTGCTAATGTCACTCATCACTAATTATAAGGACATTAAATGAAATAGTTTTACAGTAGCATTAATTAACCATACCTCCATTCATTCATTCGTACCCCCATTCATCTATGAGTATGATGCATTGTTGTAGTTTTAGTGAGCTGCTGTGTCAATAAAGACTTTTCTTCACTCCAACAAAGCACTTCACGCACACACACACACACACACACACACACGCACGCATATGAGCAGTTGCAGTTATAACGTGGTGCAAGCCTGTCTTTCAAGTTAGTTTGAATCTTGCTGCTTTTTCCTTG
>JAOWAW010051455.1:0-14762 GCA_028565695.1 Nicola tetela | reverse complement strand
GACTGAATAACAAGATTACTCCAGAAGAAGAAGAAGAAGAAGAAGAAGAAGAAGAAGAAGAAGAAGAAGAAGAAGAATAGTGATCTGCCTTACCTCAAACAGTCAGCGACATGCAGGATGGTCAACTGCTTACATTGACCGAGTGCTCGTAGTGATTGGTCTGTCAGAATGGTGCAGTTTGTTGCATAGAGAGAAGCCAACGGACAGTGTGATAAACTCCGGATGGATGAATCAGTGATCAGTGAATTGTCTGTAACAAAAGACAGTGCAGTGATGGCAACAACAAATTCCTCATTTTTCATATGGCATATCCATTTAGCCAAAAAGTACACTTTGTATCAACTCCCTGTTCGTGCAAGTCAAGCTCTTTTACTAGACAGCCAACTAGCTGCTGGACAGCATATAATTTGTGTACCTTCAATCTTCAATGTGGTGAGTTGTTTGCCAGCCTGTCTGCCAAGATATTTGAGAGATGCATCAGTTAGTTGAGTGGCCCCCAATAGAGAAATGCTCTTCAGACCACGACATTCGCTGAGCACAGCCTGAACAGGCAAACAGTCAACGATGCAGTCAAAGATAGGACTTGAGAGAGCCTGACAGCGTAGTCATAACATGAAGAGGATTTCCCAGCACACCAGTCACATGAAACTTTTTTCATGAGATTCTTTGCCAGAAATGCCTCTGGCTCCATCAGTTGTAGAAAGACAACAGAGTACAGAGAGCTCTGATACTTAAACTAGCACATTCTACACAACACAAAATCTAGTGGGAAACCCTCTTCATGTACCAAGACAGTCATTTAAGTTTTCACACAGAGTCAAACTTCTTTATCTAAAAATGTAGGAAAATCAGTGAGGGATAGTCTTTAATACCACTGATGTTGTTATATCGGTTTGGATAAATTGTCAGCAATGTGACATTGTACGGATAAAAACAGACAGGCTTATAAGTTACTCTTGCGTGTGTTTCTTACAGACACTACCAACATCCTCTATTCCAGTCCCTGAAAACCTCAATTCCAACTCACTGGAAGGACATTTTGGTGCAGGGCTGTAGGCAGAACTGGCAGTACTGGCAAATTGCCAGTTGGCACCACTGGCAGCTGGTTGAAAGACAGCCAACTGCCTAAAGAATGGGTGCATGCACACGGTACAGTATACACTTCATGCAGCAGTTTTACTCGTGTTCCGTTCGTCTTCATTGTCACTAGCTGTTTGGCCGGTTGGAGTCAATCCCAGACCCCTGTGGCATATATTGTCAATTTGCAACACAAGAGGATAGACAACTATAAAGCTTTCTCTTTTACCCATGTGTTTGACTTTCCATTAAGATACAAACAACCTGCCCAGTAGATCATGAAGGCATGCTAAAATCATACAACCAATTGGCTAAACTTACTCGAAGTCCATCATCCGTCAGCAATGGAATGTCATCAAGAATTAGCACCCTAATCTGAGGGCAAGCCTTTCCAATAGACCACATTGCTTCCGTAGTCAGCTATGGGTATGGAGATAAGTGCATACACATGAATAAGAACATCCACACTCATCAACACACAAATATACACATGCACACCCACATACAGGCACCACGTAATAAGTGCACACATACACTTGTAATGTGCACACAAATGTATAAACAGCATGCTGTTCTTGGACGTAGACATGAAATGACATATTTTGTTTTCCCTTTCTTGGAATTCACTCCAAGTAAAGTTTAAAAAGGAGGTGAGAGAGCTGTTCATGTCTCACCTGTTCACAGCCAGAAATATCCAAATAGACGACCTTATGACATCCCTTGCCAGTCGCAAGATATCGCAAACCACGATTAGTGAAATTCACACAGTGGGACAGACTCAGGTATTGCATGTTGTTCGAGTTCCTGAAAAAGCAAGCAAAAAAGATGACCCCTTCTTGTTATATGTCCCTCATACTGCATTCAGCAAACAATAAGATAGCAGTGGCGGTGAGCCGAGTATTGTGTAAGGGTGGATTCTGACAACCCACTCTGATCCCAATTATCACCAATATCAAAACACAATTCATAACACTACACTTTCCAGCCAGGAGCAAAAACAACAACCATGATTACACATTGGCACAGACAAAATAACATAGGGAGGGTGGGACCGGATGTGATCAAATTATGGACCAAGTCAGCAAGTCCAGGCTACTATAAATGAGAGTTCTCAAAGCTGGCACATGTATTTCTATTAAATGTCAGCCAATACCACTGACATCATATAGTGATAACAATATTCTGATCAGATTATAGCAAAAGAAAACATTCTGCACGAGGGACTGTGGTTCTTTGCCTTTTCGCACCCATAAAGAATCACTAACTCTATAAGAGATTCCTGTGTGAAGTGATTTTAATTATTTTTACTTAGCCAAAACGCGGAGACACATGTCATTGATTCCTGTGTATGAAAGGTTGAGATAAAGCAATCCTCGACATCCAGTAACTATTGTCTGCAATGCATCCACCTACCGACACACAAAGGAAAAAGTTACATCCTCAACAGATTATACAACTGACTCTTGGCATTGACCCAACCAAAGTTGCATCACCAGTCACTGCAATATGAATGAGTTTAAAGTTTATAAGGTTTTGCTTTCAGGGCTTCCAGACGTAACATTCTACAAAGCATGTGCAGAGATTCCAACCTTTGGTTTGCCAGATTTGTCCCATCAGATGTGCAACTCCAACAGTCTTTCAGCGACCACACAAAGCAAGTGTGCTGTGTCATTCATCCATTCACCCATTGCTTCAAGGTGGTCTACTCACATATGTGTATGCACACAGTATTTCACACTTGGCAGCACTGGCACTGTTGTCTGCAAATGACTGAGGCTAGTTCCTGTCTGTTGTCTGTGAATGGCTGTGGTTAGTTCTTGTCTGTTGCCTGTGAATGGCTGTGGCTAGTTCCTGTCTGTTGTCTGTGAATAGCTGAGGCTAGTTCCTGTCTGTTGTCTGTGAATGGCTGTGGCTAGTTCCTGTCCGCTGTCTGTGAATGGCTGTGGCTAGTTCCTGTCTATTGTCTGTAAATGGCTGTGGCTAGTTCCTGTATGTTGTCTGTGAATGGCTGTGACTAGTTCCTGTTCGTTGTCTGTGAATAGCGGAGGCTAGTTCCTGTCTGTTGTCTGTGAATGGCTGTGGCTAGTTCCTGTATGTTGTCTGTGAATGGCTGTGGCTAGTTCCTGTATGTTGTCTGTGAATGGCTGTGGCTAGTTCTTGTCTTCCCTGAAAAGTGTGTACTGCCAGCTCACCTGAGTCACTAAGCCCAGGATCAGTGTAATTTATTTCTAGTTCCAGCATCTCTGAAGATCCACGCACTGATCATGAATGCTGTTAACTTACACCAATGCGGCTACAAACGCCATGTCTGCTTTGGCTGTGCTACCAATTAAAGCAGCAGTGTCAATATATGCATATGTATGATAATGACCACACAAACGCATTACTGCACATGTATGTAATATGAAACAATTGGTTCCTGCACTTTCACGCACTAGCGCACCCTGTGTGTAATCAGTAGATTCTATACATCTTTGGTCGGCAGCTATTTTCTTTCCCCACTTAAATCACTGTAGATAGTGTTTGAGCAGTGCTGGCACTTTAAGCTAACAAAAATCAACTCTATCAAGGGATTGCATTGCTGTCCATCTAAATTATGAAAAAATCAGAGCTAAATGTCTGATGTGTGTTGATAAGAAACTAACTGTGAGGCCAGAACATTCCGATAAGTTGAGATCTTGAAGGTTGTGACAGTCTCCAACAACTCGAAAGCCCGTCGTTGTTATCAGGTCACAACCACGCATATTGAGGTGAACAAGAAACGGTCGGCATTTCTGAATGATCGACATTAAGGCAAGGTTGGTAAGTCTGCAGAAAAACCATGAAAACAAACAGGCCATAACTATGGCAACAAGCCATTACTATGACAACAAGTCACACAGTTAACATAGCTCAACACTTCTTAATGACTTAGTCTGTAGAGAAGCTTAGAGATTGTAATGTCCCCATTAATGATTATGCAAGAACTCATTTTTGTGGTCACTTTACCTGTCACCTGTTGTTGAAAGGTCCACACGGCTCCAAAGTGCTGTCTGCTGAGCAATGACTTTCCATGTCCGACAAACTGACGAACAGTGGGCAAGATCAGGAACACTGAGATAGGAGAAAATCTGATCAGAAGAACAAAACAAGCCAGACATGAAAGAAAAAAAGAAAATTTGGTGATATTATAACAATGACACTACAACACAGAAACAAAGGGAAGCATGATTAATTTCTGAAAGTCTGAATAATTCAACAACTTGTCACCATTAGTGTATTTGCTCTTATCACAGTCCAACAAGGAAATCCAAATGCCAGTGTACTGATTAGAAAAATCCGGTTGGGCTACTGGGACTCAGGTAGTGAAAAAACTCTAGTGTAATTTACACTAGAGGTTTTTCACTACCAGACGACATACTTCTGCCATTCCGTCCAAATTACCTTGAGTGAGACAACACGTGGCAACAGACTGACATCATCAAAGCCAGGTGCTCTTAGCACAGTGCCACCCTCAGCTGTCTCTTCTTCATCAAAATCACCTTCACATGCCTAGACAACAATGTTACAACAAAGAAATCACTATCCTCTGAGAGGACATTCAAGCTAAACAGGCATTTATTTTCTATCAGATGGAAACTCTATACGGAGAGATACTAGCAATGGCAAGAACTTTCAGTGCAAAACTATTGAAATACTACAATGGCAAGTTGCATGTAAGATATAAGATTACCATATGGTTTTACTAGAAGAGCACTTGGTGCAATAATTAATAAAGCCATTTGCCACGGATCTACAAAAATCTTAGGTGTTGTCTCAAAAGTTCACAAATCACAGCCAAATGAAAAAACTTTCACATGGGGGAGGGGGTTTTGGCCAATTTCGTTTGCGCTCAACACATACATGTACATACACAATGTACATGTAGACTACGCGTAGGTCTACTGCTGCGATGATATATTTCTCCCAGCCGTGCACTCATGCCTGGCGGATATAGTGAGTACGGGTCATGCGGCACACATGATCAGGCAGTGTATCATCAGAGTTTCACATGCATATAGATAGGTGATACTCAATTGTAACAACTGCAGTAGCTGTGGCCACATGCTTTCACCCACTCTGTCCTTCACATTTCTCCAGATCCATACAATACTGTGTACATTGCTATCATAATCCTGTACATTGCTACAGATGTATACATGCACTTATGTGTGGAGGTATAGTGCATGGAAGTCCATTTGTTGTCACACTTTCATTTGAGGAGGGGAGGGGGTCTGTGTCTATTTGAAGGTTGTTTCGTTTGGCTGTGATTTGCGAACTTATGAGACGACCCCTTAAGGAGTCTTCCTCGTGTCAATTTTACTTCACACCTTAAACCAACGTGTAGTTCTCAACACTTCCTGGGTATACTTGTACCACGCTTTGAAGACAAATTGCTTGGTGGAGATATCGGAGATATGGCAGAGGCTGACTTCAAATACTGCAAAGCATCAGACATTGATTGAATTTGCTTCATAAGCAATATGGAATTAATATCATGCTCAAACTTTCTTTGTTTGGACACTTTGCATGGGACCAAAGGATGTCTGTATCTCAGAACTGTCCATAACTCACAAATACATACACGTGGCACATACATCATGTTGACCAACTTATTATTATTATCACATGAGAACAAATTGGATAACAAAGCACACACGTCTTTATCAGCCTGTATATACATGTAATAGAATAAAGCAACTTTTTGTCAAAAATATGTAATGGAAATTTGGTAGAGAGATTCTCGAGCAGCATTCTCCTCTCATGCAAGCTGTAGCATCACCCAAAAGAGTGTCCAGTATATGGGTAGTTTAACTGTACATCCATTAAACGGGTCGATACAGTCCTTTGTCATTAGCATACAAAGGAATAAACACTCAGCACTTTAGCAACAGAACTGGAAGCGGTATGGAAAGAGACTCTGAGAGGTCCAGGGAGATGCTTCTGAGAAAATTTGAAAATTCTAGCTGCCAAACACGCTTTTAGATGCAATCTGCGGTTTTGCACAAATTGTTGGGTTGACTTTAGGGAAAACCAGCCCAGCCATAGCCAGACCAGCCAGATTGGGTGCTATGGCCCTGACAGTGGCATTAACATACAAACAGTACTGTTTGAGTCTTACTCTAATAAATTGAGTAAGTAATTAAACATTTATTTTGCTGACTATCATGATGAACTTACCTTTCAGACGTTTCTTGCGAGCCGCCAGCCACAACTTTCTTTGGTTAATGATAAATAACGCTTGGAGGTTCAACTCTCAAGTCTTAACAGTGCAGCATTGCATTAAGTAATATCCTTTCAATTCACACTAAAATGCATATCAATTCAGGTACTTGGTAAATCAAGAATTTTTGGAACTGTCAATTTTCATGAATCTCCATTTTCTTCATTCAGAAGTGATGAATTCATGGAAACAAGGCCTACATAAGAAACGCACATGGCCCTGAAGGCATTGGAATTACTAGCATTGCTTTTTCTACGCTTTTCTTTTGTATTACTGTATGTACAATACAGTATTGCTCCTTGTGACTTCTGAAAGTTCATCTCTTTTGGAAACATTAGGAGATAAAAAATTTCAGGAGCCATTAAATTTGAGAAATTTTTACTCTTTCTGAAATTTCCAGAAATTAGATGTTTCATTAATAGCAACACAATAACCCCACATGTGTATGCAATCATACACACGTAGACACAGGTCTGCACATGTGCACACACAACACACACACACACACACACACACACATACACACACAACACACACTTATCATCTGCAGGTGGCATTACGCTAAGTTCTCCAAGTTCATATGTGAAAATATGTGGATACTTTCCACTTCTGCAGATGAACTCTTTTCAGTCGCTGAATGTGGTAGACTCTCATTTCTTGCAGATGCCTTGCCAACGCTTCACGTTTGTTGATGCGGTTTACTGCATATCGCCTCCATGCTCTGAAAGAGCCAGGAAAGCAATCCATGCATTAAACAAATCTTCTCACTATTGCAACATTTAGTCCAAACTCAAATCACAGTGTACAGATGTGTACAGGGCATAAACAGTGATGGAATTAAGATGTCTTCCTTTAGAAGTGTCTGATTAGGCTACCTCATACTAGTATGTATTCATGCAATGTGAAGTGATCACAAAGTGTTGATATTCTTCTTAACATGAACTTTTCTTACCCCAGCGTTATCCTTGTTAAGCTGGTCAGATAGAAGTTGTACGCTTTGTCGTAAGCTTCCAGAGTCTGTAATGGAAGCAAGAAGCACAGAGCAAAATGTGGGATTGGTTTTTCACTGGGTATTCCTTAGCAAGCATGAGGATGTTTGGAGAAAATAAACCACAACCTGTTTACCAATTGCCAGCTGACAAATGCAGCAAGAGGCAGACATGTCTATGCATCTTTGCATTCACATTTGTGTATTCAAGGATGCATGCACACTTAGGTTTAAAGTTTCAGAGAACAGACTGATGATATTTAACCGTGACTTACACCATCATCTTCAAATCCAAACATACTGCCCATCCAGCCTCTTCTCAATAATGGCTTTGGAGGACGTTTTGATTCTTCGACAAACATGTCCCTGCCAAGGAAAGATCAGAAGCAACAAGTTTATGTACATGTGTGGTGAGGAACCAAAACATGTGTGGTGAGGAACCAAGCTATGCACGGTGAAGAACCAAGCCATGTGTGGTGAGGAACCAAAACATGCATGTGTGGTGAGGAACCAAGCTATGTGCGGTGAGGAACCAAGGTGTCAGGTAGAATTTTTCTAGAGGTGCATTTTCATCTGGTAATAAGCATACTTTACAAATGATGAGATATCTTTGAAATGGGCATGCAAAAGAAACACATGTTACATTCAAAGAAACAGTTGCGCTGCTGAAAGACATGTGCCTCAGGGGCAGTCCATAATGATCAACATTTTCTTTCCCATCCATAACCCCTACAGAAGTGGGCAAGTGGGTAATAGTCTCTTACAGATTGGAAAAAATCCTGATCATGGAGCGCAAAGCTAGCTGGGTAGCCAGAAGCCTAACTCCTGGGTCTTATTCCTACATACATAAATGCATAACATATCAAGATAGCCTAGCTGATCACAGTAGACCATGACAGCATGATAATGACTTATAAGTCTACTGTCTGCAGCTGCAGCTTCCGCCCCGTTGCAGTTTCACCAGCTGCATAGCACCATATGTATTTGCCCAAGCATCCTGACTCTGAGTCATGCACACTATGGCAGCTGGCTCATTCACTTCATTCTCATCATGAAAGCGGAATGCTGAAAATGAAATTAATGCTTTGCCATGCAGACCAAATTCTTTGGCAAGTGGGTGGTGAAGAAGCCATTTTTTCCTGGAACTGGCTCTTTCCCGTATTTCAGACAATTACTTATTGCTAGAATGGCAACTGCATCAGGGCAAGAATTGTCCAAAGGTGTGTTTTTGTGGCTCTCAGCAATCAATAATTTCTTTGTAGGGATTACAGATTCAAAAAACAAAAATGTTGGTAATTACAGACAACCTCTTTAAACCTTTCTCCAAAGAAATTGACCATCAGCTGTCTGATCATAAATCTGTAGCCTCACCATTCTTTGGTAATATATGTATTTTGCAGTTCTTATTGAAGTTATGCTTCAGTCCAACACCATTCCAGTGGTCCAGAGTTGGGGCGACCAGTAGTTGATATCTAACCTCTTTAGAATGACTCAACTTCATGAAGAAAAGTGAACCAGCATGTGGTATTGAACTGTGCATGTGAACATGTTAATGTGGTATTGTATTATCATCTCCCTTTTGGTCACGGCTTATTTGCGCATGTCTGCAATTCTCCTGTATCATGATGATGTGAAAATTACATAAAGCCCAGTTGTCTGCAATGTGTATAGATGGCAGAATGGCATGTCTTAGTACTAAGTTCTTAGACAGCATGATCTGCAGAGCAGTCTCCATTTACCTCAATGAATACACTGTGTAACAAAATTACTACTTTTTTCAAAGTCTTATTCTACTGACTCAGTGGCTATGGATGAGACTCACATAAATCACTCCTTTACTTTATTTTCAAAACTTCCAAAAGGCATGTGTTACATATGAACTCTTGTGCTCAACTAGCTAGTACACAAATGATCTCAAGAGGAGCTTCAACCACCCAGCAACGTGCCTTGTTGGTTACTGGTATATAATGGCATTCAAAGTCAAAATATCAACCTTTTAAAATTTTGGTGAACAAAGTGGAAACTGTCCAGTAAATAATTCCACAATATTTCAAACTGCTCATAACGGTATGCATGAAATAATAAAAAAAGGAATTTCCTGATGATTGAAAACTATTCTGCAGTTTTATCTTATATACTGGCATATTCGAGGTAAATCCACACCAATGGTATAGAATGTATTTGTCCAAACGTGTTGAGTGAGATTGTCGTACCCTTTTGGCTTTTCCTTATTAGGTCAAGTAAATATCGACAGCAACCATGTTATGGTCTGACGTGCTATCTGATTGAGCATCTATTGCTTGATATCCAGCACACTTCCCAGAAAACACCGCCGAAGTGAGAACGTAGTCGATTCGTGTTCCAAACCGAGAAGTTGTCCAAAGGACGTCTTTCGCGCAGTCCTCCCCGCTATCGCGAAAACCTCGTCTTTTCAAACTTTCCAGCAACTCGCCTCTGGGATGTTCAATGTATGCCCTGGCTCTTTGCTTGGATATTTCTCTCCAACGTTGCCCGCTGTAATCGCTTCTAGTCAAAGCATTGAGATCACCACAAAGCAGAAACCCCTTGCTCTTGACAAACTCCGACGCATCTTTCCATGAGAACGAAAGCAGCTGGTCGATCTGTTCCAGCCGAACATCCTCATATTCCCAATCCAAGTGAGCCGCTACACACGCGATACGACTCCTCTCCCGTTCATCCTCATTTACTACGGGCAACTGCAACACCGCTCTTGCAGCAGAGCGCATCTCACCGCCAAGAGACTCCATTTCGCAACAATCTTTCCACACAACCTCGTAACGGGTAAGAATTGCGTTGCCATGGTAAAATGCTGGCGCAAAGACACACTTCCATGACGCGTTGGTGGCTTCTTCCAAGGACTCTTTCAGCCTCTTCAAACATAGCTCGCCAATCTCTTGTAGGCAGACGACATCTACCCGACTAGCAAGCAGCAGTGCGGTCACTTTTTTCAATCGTTCTTTATCAATTGTACCATGTGTATTGAAAGTTCCAACCCGTAGCGATCGCTGTACACCGGTGCGGACGTCCCCAGACATCCTTCTTCCACGACGTGCTGTTGCAGCTGTCGTACCTGACGCAGATCTGCGCCTCAGTCAGGTCGTTTACTTCCGAGCGAAGAGAGGTCCCGGCCTCGTTTGAATAGGCACTGTGGTGTTCCAGCAGACTGTGCACTTGGAGGAAGCCTTTCGCCGGATGCAGGTCGTCCTGGCCAGTTCGATCGCAAACGCCTAGCCCGTTATTATGATATGATGCGCTATCTAGGTGAACTATCGAACACGAGGCGGCCTGGAAAAGAGCATCCCTTCAATGGGAAGGCGGACGAGAGGAGTTGAAAGGAGAACTTGCTTTTACAGTATAAATCAGATCTCGAATGATAACCAGTTGCGTGGTGGACCGGGCCCGGGCAAGCTACTTTTGCGTGATCCTCAGACATCGATGCCCATACATGTATACATGTACATCATCCTACTACATAATACAAGTGATCTCCGTCGAGACAGCTCACGTGCACGCCCACTGAGCTCGTGCTTCCCAACCCGCGGGTCTTCCCCTAACGATGCCCGATTATCACCAAGTTGTAGCAGCGAACTTCGACTTCGAATATCTTTCACATTTTACTTAATTACCACAGCCAATGAGAGGTGGGATCAGGGATTTCAACTAATTTTATGCTCCACTTTACTTTTTACTTTTTGTATCATTTCAGAATGGCTGTTCAGCCGTTGAACACGTTCAACCCGAAGCAGTTGTTATCGTGCGCTGGACCATATTTATAACGCTAGAAAATGCCTTCTTTCCCATAATGTCTGCTTATTAGGCTCTGAGTTTATCCCCAAAACACAAAACTTTACTTCAAAAATATGTTTGAAATTCTGTCCCTAACCTGTTTTTTGGGCTAAATGCCTATAACGTGGATACGGGACAAAGTTTATCACCTTTCAACAACAGATAGCCACTATATCAAAGGGAGGACAAAATTCGTGGTTGGGTGTCATAGCTAATTTCACGCAGAAGAATGAAAAACTGGAGGGAAATCTGACAAGCCTTGATGATGCTACTACAACTGTAGATATTAAATGAGTTGAGGAGGTAGAGCTTTCTGAACTGCTCAGAAAAGCTGCCGCTGCTGAGTGAACTTGAACCAGCCTGCACGTTTAAATGTGTGGCTGTGGTCAGCACCATGAGACATCACTGCATTGCATACATAATGTTCCAAGCAGAGTTTTGTGGAATTTTATGGTTTTGAAATTCTAAATGTGGACTGGTATTCCTTGATCCCTTTCCTAGGCTTAATTTCCTTAATTGAAGAGAGCTTGAAAAGCTTAGGCCTGGATTAACCCATGCTGGACTAAAAAGAAAGAACTGGAATTCTGTAAACGTACAAAATTTCAGCAGCTATTTAATTTCAGCTACATGTATATCCAGCTGACCCGAATGACTAAATTAATCTACGCTGAGTATTCAATTTCTCCTCCACAACCTTTGCCCAGGTACCAGTGCATGCTAGTACAGAACATATGAATGACACAGTGGTGAGTGTCTAGTAGTTGAAACCATCCACTTTCGCAGCACACATTGGCAAATTTGTCGCCTCTTTTAAAGGGCCTCGTTGCCTTGGACTTCTCGAATATTAAAATGTGAAGATTTCATTAGTTTCTTTTTATCTCCCTAAAACATGGCATTCTCCCAGAATTGTTCATTTTATAGTTTCCTAAAAAACAGAGCCTGGCTTTTGAGAAAAACATTTAGCTGTCAAGAGGAATTCAGTAGGAAAGGACAATGAGTATAGCAATTATGTGCAACAAGATGGCAACAAGTGGCCATTGGCAAACATACCATTGAATGAATCCTCGATGGTCATCTGACTCAAGAAATGTCAGCAGCTTTATCAGGTAAGTCCATGGATCGTCTGGTTGAGTGACGAGCACACCTGTCAGCAAACTCTGTCACAGCAGAAGTGGCAAACGTTCTCCTGTATGTTGGAATATATATTATTATTGTAACAGCTGCATGATGTAAGGGTATTTGCCAACGTACTAGTATGAGTATGCACTCATAGTCTGGGTATGATGTACACTAGCACCATGGCAACGTAACTGCTTACATTACTGCATGCCATATTGGTAGAACAGTTATTACGTACAGGGTGTTAACTTTCATGAAGGTAGCTTTGAGCTACCTACAGCCAGCCAAAGCAGAACATTATTGCTTCATTATAGCGGTACACAGACTCCTCAGGCAGGTTGAAAGCAGTGTATCAGTGTATGTATTATACCGAGACTTGGCTCCAGGACACTAAGGAATCAATGTAACTGCATCCTGATGTGTACGTACATTTACAACACAAATCAATTCATGGAGCTGGGCTGCCAAATATAAGTACTATGGCACTAGTAGTAACTAAGTACTGAACAGTAAACAGCAAAATGATTCAGAGGCCCCTCTCGCCCACCACGTGCATTCTGGACCAAAGCTCAGAGAAAGATCTTGACCATGAAATTATGGCTTCAACAAGTCAAGTAAAGTAATTTCTGACTCCCATTTCTGTTGTGCAATTAGTCACCATTGATCAACTAGTTGTTGTCAACGACACAGAAATATGTACTCCCATTAAGCGGAATAGTGTCTTTGGGGAGTGTAGCGCGAGTCACGGCAACGTACAAAGCCTACAGGATTCTCCATGACACTAGTTACACCAGATACATTTGTTTAAAAAATCATATTCACTGCAGCCAAGTAGCGACTGCATACACATCGACCACGTCTGCCATGTTGATAATAACTCATACCGACAATACAGTGTGAAACAATTTACTTCCTTGAACGCCTATACTACTGTACGTGCTGTTGCATCAGACGCGTACTTCCCCGTCAGAACATTTAGGTTGTACAATAGTTTATCGATTCATCTGCCGCAACACTGCCAGTGTGTCTAACATTAACAATGTACGTCAAATAAGAAATACTGAGATCGTACAGCAATCGCAAACCTAAAAGAATTACCGTGACGTCCCATCTTTGGGTACTTTCAAACAGTGTCCCATGCTAACCACCAGACCCTTAATTTCTCTGCCGCTCACTTTATGAAGAAAGTCGGTAAGAATTTTGAAATCAGCACATGCCTGAGAGAGCACCTCGCGACTTTCCTTTATAGTGAACCGTTTGATCCTACATGTATTATTAAGGTTCGCTAGCAGTGATTACGAGCATAGCTGCAAGCTCTTAATAGTCTCATGGTATGCCGTTCTATTAGCAAGACTCAAGCGTACGCGTTCGACCAGTTTGGCATTCGGTGTATTCCGAAGTTTCGTGGCTGTAACTACAATAATTATTGACCATGTGAAAAAGTTAACTTCCCATGCTAACAACAGCAGTGCACCTAGATCGACGTTGCTGGCGTTGCTGGAAATAGTATCCCAGCCCGATGCTCTTACCTCTAAGATCTCAGGGATTTCATTCTCTACCAGGTATTCGAGAAGCGAGGGCTCTACTCGCTGAAGAGAGTGCGTTGCCATGCTTCGTCACCTCCAAATCATATCACATGTTAAGGTAACAAGGCGCCTGATCACACCATGCCGTAATGTAATTGCAAATAAGGAAATCCAACGTCCTTTCTTTTAATCGCTTGTATGGCTGCAACGCAAATTGACAAAAGTTTGACGTGGTCTGAGAAAATGAAGTTGGTGTTTGCAACACGCTGAAGGCCTGGCTCAGGCTGGCTGGCTCGACGCTCGTGTGTAGCGGACGCACAACCAGCGCTAGAGCGCCGGCCGGCGTCCTCGATGTGTTGCTATGATGACGATAAACACCATAGCAACTTTTATCCTAAACGCATCGATGCATATGATATTAATAAATGTACAGATTAGTAAACTACAACTACCTTATACATGTAGATAAATTGTCATTTATGAGGTAATCACAGAAGCCTAATAGATAGCGAATGTACTGTGGTTTCAGAAATTTTCGGTGTTTATTTAATTTTGATATGTTTGGACAAGGCCCTAAATAAAAGTACCCCTTAAACTCCAGTACAAGGCCAGGCAGTTGCAAACACAGCTGTACATTATACATACTGCTAAGATTAGTTCTGCGCAGACCAACATTCATGACAGACATTCTGTTTACTCTTCTTATAGTTGTAACGTTGACTGCTTCACAAAAAATTAACTTTCAGTAAGCACCCAATCAAACAAAACACCGGACTCCTGCAGTAAGGTTACAATATTCAAAATCTTCTCACTGTGAAGAGTTCTCAGTCAACTTTTTTTTTGGTATTCTGCGAAGAATGTAAATTTGAAAAGCTTCACAATGACATCACATCATGGCGGTGCAAAATTAGATCAAATGATCACTAGACTGCAGAGAGAGAGAGAGAGAGAGAGAGAGAGAGAGAGAGAGAGAGAGAGAGAGAGAGAGAGAGAGAGAGAGAGA
>JAOWAW010051344.1:3488-14181 GCA_028565695.1 Nicola tetela | reverse complement strand
ACACACACACACACACACACACACACACACACACACACACACAAACACAGCACAATGATCATCAATACTTTGCCCTGTAGTTTTTGTGGAGTTGAAATGAACGACCACATATTGCATAAAATTTGCCAAACGAAAGTGTCTTGGGGTTTTTCATTGGAGAGTAAACTGTGGTAAGAGCTCAGATTTTCTGTGTGGGACCAGGCCTGCAGAACTGGTTTGAGAGCGAGGTGCCTGTTGCCACTGGATAGCTCAGGAAAGTAAGAAGAAGTTTTCTAGAGAGAAGATAACTTATTTCAATATGTGTGAATCCAGCCTCTCTTACACCGACTACAGGGAATCTTTATTCTGGCTTCCTTACGACATCGTCAGCCAAAGCCATTGAGTCTTATTCAGAGCCAGCTGATACGCGTGCGTGCATGAATACAATTGGGAACATAAAGCGTTAAATGTTCTTTCTTTGCAACCATTTTCCCTCGTCACAGAAGAAGCCAATGCAAAGATCGCAAGCCTGGAAGCCAGGTGAAAGGAATGAAGGATGAACAAACTGCATTCTTTTTCACTTCAGGTTCTTTTCGAAAAGAACAAATTAAGTCAACGGAAGTAGCTTACCATCCCGTAAGCTATCAAATTCCTTATGGAACTGAGATGTAGCCTGCTCTACAGCCGAGTCTGCAAGACGGCGTTGTCTCTTCTCGGCAGCTTCGGTCATACGAGCGTCAAAATGCTTCTGCAGCCTCTCAGCCATGGCAACAAAACTCGTCTCCACCACTTTCCCTACTGATATTCACGATTCTCTTGGTATGGCTTGAGACCAACAAGAGGGCAGTGAATATCCTTCAGGCAGACACGCTACAGAACGGAGGCTGGCCTTGCAAGGGCTTACGTCTGACTCTGGATCCCTGCTGGGTCGAAAATTCTCGAAAATCCATGAAAAAGTGCGCACATCAGCAAGGCCATCAGCAGTCTATTTATTTTTGAACATGTTGAATGTTGAATGGCTTGAATGGCCCTAGGACTAGTACGCGTATTTCCCCGCCATACCAGATATACATGTAGGACAGTCATGTAGTGAACTGTAGCTCATGTAGGGCATGTTAATGTAGTAAAACGCCGCAGCTCTCGCACGCGCCCCTTACGCGCCCCGTTCACGCCATTTACTGTCAATATGCGCACGCGCACATTAAGTGGGTGACGTCAGAGCAATGTAGCGTAAATACCCACAAAGCCGATTGAAATAAAGCTGTTGCGCTTCGTCGTGCTCCTCCTTGCAATATTGGCCGCTGATTGGCCTTGTTAGTGTGGTTGTTCTTGTCCCGGTTCCCATTCGAGTCCAGCTCTGAGCTGTTGTTTTCGCACAGAACCATGGCAAAATATTTAGAAAAGCTCGACGAGTTTTTGGAGCAGGAGAATCCGGTGACTGACGCACTCGGGAAGGTTGAACAGAGCACCGGAGTGAAGAAGAAGCATCAGGCTTTTGGTAAGTGCATCGTTACTAGCATACATGTAGATTCGCTGTTCTGTTCTGTGCTTTGGGAGTTGAGACTTGTTGCTTCCTCTGTTCGTGCTTTTCCTGCTTTTATTCAGCCATCATTGGCGTTATTCTTCTGTGGTTTATCTTCGGCTTCGGGGCGTCTCTTCTCTGCAGCCTGATTGGCTTCATTTACCCAGCCTACCGATCGTAAGTGCTGTTTTCTCTGGTACCGACTGTCTTGATCTTTTGGCGTAGCGTCGCTTAATGTTTCTGGTAGTCTGTGCGCAAGCTGCCCTTGGCGGAAAAGCTGTGCGTCGTCAGTACGTTTTTGTTATGTTGTATCTTGACGAACACTATATGTATATGCCAAGTTTCGGATCGCATGCTCTGTCTCCCCCGACTGGCTGCAGGAGGGTAGACCTGCGCTCAGTCTTGATATTAGCTCGTTTAAGTAGCGCTGCTGTTTAGGTTGCCTCGCTTGCTGTAGGTGAAAAGCAACGCGTGAAGTTCTCAAGCTCGCTCGCCGTCGGTGGCTGCGTGATACCATCCGCCACATACTTTCGGGAATGCGGCATCTGTGGAGAAGGCATGCGCATTCTTTGAAGATTACCTGTGGCTCGGTTGTGTGCGGGATGGCCATGAACAGCCAGACCGGTGAATCGAGCGTCGAGGCGTTCGAGAAAAAGGACGACCTTTCACCTCTGGCCGCTTTTGACCGAAAGACGCTGCAGAATGTATTTGAGCAGATTTAAGCTTTTGATATCTGAAATTATATTCAGTTGGTGGTATTTCGTTTAGTTGAGAAGAGTGCCTTTTTTTCGCGTAATTCCAGGAGTTGAAAATTTTAAGCTCTGGTATATCCAGGTAGTACATATGTGATAGACTTCACCACCGTTGATGCTTCACTTGTGCTCCCTCGTCGCCTTCCCTTTGACTCAGTGCCCTCTTCCCCTTTTTTCTGGCAGCTCCCAGTTTATCTCAATACTGAACCAATGCAGAGCTACAGCACTGCCATGTGTGTACATTTCTATAACTTTTAACGCTCTGTAGCTATAAGCAAACGCCTCAATCCCTCCGATTTGTTGGGAGTTATTTCTTAGCCTTGGTTAGTGTCTTAAGACCAGTGGAAAGCATTGTTCTAGTGCAGGAAGTGGTAGATCACCTATGTCTACATTGGTTTTCACTTTACATTGCGAATGAAAAAAGTTGATGTATTGACCATTGCAGTTTTGCAATCCGATCTTTTTTTTTGCTTTCATTGGTCTTGTGTCCTTGTGCGCATGTGTGTATCTGACACTATTAAAGCATTTGTTCTGTAATCTGCCACCTCACCCCTCGCTTTAGTTTGTAGGTAAGGTGGTCGTTGGCTTTTGGGTTGTCAATTGAAGTTTCTGGTTGTAGCAATAATGGAGGTGTTTATGAGGAAGTATAGGTGGTCATGCGTAGATTTTTATTTTGTGTGATGTGTTATTCTATTTATAAATCTTGATATGGGTCTACTGCCAATTACATGTCGTCTTAATGGGAGTTGGCTGTATCATCCCACTACATGTAGACTAGTAATGCACCATGTACAAAATGGAATCAGTGAGGGAATGATATTTGAATCAGCCGCATTACCTAATGCGCTCACACATACCAGCACTGGTCAGCATTTGTCACAAGAAATCTCAGTCATTTTTTGTATGATAGTTTTCTCAACATCAAAATAGTGGCATGTAACATGGTTTGTGCTAGTGGTTGATTTGTGTGCGTGTTTTTTTCACACCTTGACAGACTCAAGGCGTTGGAGACTGACCAGTCACAAGATGACCGTATTTGGCTCATTTACTGGGTCGTCTACTCCTTCTTCAGCATCGTTGAGTTCTTCTCTGACATCCTGCTCTCCTGGATTCCATTCTACTACCTCATCAAGGTATGTCTAGTGGACAATCAAGCTCAATGCGTGCAGAGTTCATCTCATTGTGTGTTCTTGATGTCTTATTTATTAGTGATGCATGGAAAGGTAGATATTGGCAGGTACATGCTGGGTCTTCCAACAGGTTCCCTCTTAGTACCAGTAGTATTCATGTATGCAGGATCTGTGTGTGCTGCAGGCAAATTTTCTAGTTGACTGGAATTCATCCTGTTGCATCTGTAGATACTGTAATCCCTGACAATTTCTATAGTGTACAATTTTCAGGACACGGCAAATTGGCCGTTTCAGTGCGATTTAAATTCAGTATGGGGGTAGGAGGGCTTCATCTTTTGTAGTAGAACTATGCAGTAGACTACCAATCTGGTGCACAGTAGGTGGCCATATTGTGTTACTGGCGATGCTTGGTGGTCGCATGTCTGCAGGCCATACATGCAGTACTTTAGAGGTACGTAACATGCAGGCAAGACAGCTTTCGCTGGTACATGCGTGTGCAAGGTCATGTATGTACTGGGAGATAAAACATTAGGTCGAGATTAAATATAGTAATTTCGGTGCCCTACCAAAATGCCCAATCATTTATGGATGTTGAGTGAAATACTACATGTGCTGCTTTGGTGTGCCGTCTTACACGGAATTGTCACATGCCTGGTTTTGTATATGTTGTGCCATTGTAAGTGGAAGTTGCCTTTCATTGAGTCAGTTCCCAGTTACTGATATCATGGAGATTTTCGTGAGGAAATTTGTTTTGCAGTATGCTTATGTTATCAGAAGTACAATTGCAACAGCTGTATATTTGGCATTTCATGAGAGGTGTATGTGTAATCCCCAAGCTCAGGCTTGAACCCATTTCCCCTCCATGGCCATGACAGGACCATCAAGTGTTGATCATATATGATCAGTGCTTGCTAACTGTTAAACTGATCGTTGCCCCAGTTAAAACAAAAAAAAATTGGCATTTGACTGCTGCCTTCATCATCTATACTGTGCATAGAAGTGCCTATTTTCATACGACTGAATAGCCATGTGGCTGCCTTAATCCAAAGGATTGGGATTACCTTGTAACAGGGCGAGGAAAATATATCTTAAAAGGGTTGTGGCTTATCTGTGGCTTCTAAAATGGCAGTTACCCAAACTTGGAATTTTTGTGAGCAAAGGAAGATTTCAGCATTGCAGAAAACCAAGTCTTGGCTGTAGAAACTCATTGTCCTAATCCTGTTCATCAGTTGCTATCATCCTTCCTCACTATTGATCAAAGTTTACATAGAGGTACTTGAAACTTTGTTTGCGGTGCTCCTGAAGGAGTTTGAAGAATTTTGGGTGAATTTTCTTGAACCTTGACCCTTTCCCAGCCGTGCTTTCTCTATACAAGTGTGTTCTTCACTTACAGATGTAAATTGTAACCATTTGGAATGTGAGCAGTGTTACATATGCACAGCTGAATATTCCTTCAAGGTTTTGAACTTCAGCATTTGAAATTAACATTCTAATGAGAATAGAAGAAGCATTTTTCTAGGTCTGCAGCAAGATTAGTGAAAACTTTTAGGCCTCTATTTCTGAAAAATGGTCTATTCCAACATCCAAAATAGTTGGAATAATGTCAACATATCCTTGAAATATTGAGGCCAAGACCAAGTGGGGTACTATCTCAAAAGTAAGTGCTCAATGGGGTATGGTCCTTATAGAACCGAAGTTTGACTGGTTGTCTGGGAAAGGGTTAATAACAACATCTTCCTTAACTTTTATGAAATGAGTCAGTCAGAATAATCTCTGTGTTGTCATGTTTCCACCTTCTGTTCTGGTAAAGACTTTCTTTGCTCTTTTCATTTTGTTAGTGTGCCTTCTTGATCTGGTGTATGGTTCCTGGCGAAGCTAATGGTTCCATCATCCTCTACAACCGTGTCATCCGCCCAGTGTTCTTGAAGCACCAGCAGGAGATTGACAGCCTTGCCAGCAAAACTGTTGACAGTGCCAAGGAGCTTAGTGCTGAGGCTTCCAACCTTGCCAAGGCAGCATCTGAGCAAGGTAAACCGCATTTGACAGGCATCCTGTGTTCTCTACCTATTGGTAAAACCTACTATATTCTAGGGAGGTTAGGTGATTCGGTCATTTATGACGAATCACAATATACGTCATAATTTGGGCTTGAGAACGATCTAACACAAGGTCTGAATGAGTTATCCACTCCGGAATGGCAAGTCGCTACAAACTTATGAACCAGACGAATCAGATTTTCGTTGAATTGACAGAGCAGGCACCTTTTTTTTTATCCATGGCACTGAAAGGTCATTCAGTATTCAGATCGTCCCAAATCACCTAACCTCCATGTAGCAACGTGATGAATGGTTCATGAGTGGCAGCAATGAGACTCAGGATTCTCTTGTTGACCAATCACCGAACCTTCCATTTTGTAGTGATTCTCAGTGATGTACTGTCTGACATCTTAGATGCTGGTTAGTTTTTCACTATATTTTGCTTTCTCTTTGTGTGTTTTTGCAGTGACTGAGCTTGCTGCCAAGGAAGCTGCCAGACAGATGACGGAAAACTATTCCAAGAAAGACAATTAGGCCAGCTGTCACCCTAAACGGCATCCTGTAGATGTAGCTTGTAGGCCATCTAGACATTCATTCCAAGTCGTCTCTCAGCTCTCTCTGTGTCTCTATTCCTGCTGCGTGCGGACATGAGAAAAACCCTTCCTGACAAGTGCTTTATCTTCTGTACATCATTTGGGCTTTGGAATATTTTAGATTCTTGGTACCACTTCCTCAGCTTCAGAATCACACAGTCTAGGAGTTTGTTTTGATGAGGTCAATTTCTCAACACCACCATTTCTATTGTGTTCTGTGCTGGCATCTATGATCTTTTTTTTTTTTTATTTTTTTTATTGTTCAAGCACAAAAGCAGGACTTGCATGTTTTTTAAAGACTGGTTTTCCTTCTTCAGTCTTGTTTTGGGGCAAGATCTCTATTTTTTTTTTTACTTTTTGTTAATATCTCGCCTGTGGTAAAATATGTTGTAGACACAGTAGTGAAATTGGGTCACAGTGTGACCAGTGATGTGAGGGTTGATGGCAATGCAATGCAAGGGATGACTGTTTTGGCAGGACAACTGTGGATATTTGAGTCTCGATAATAGAAACGTATACTGAGTGTCCTGTACCAGCTCGGATAACACTTCGCAAAGTAATTTAGTGCAGAAATGTTCGACATGGGATAGTCCCATACTGACAGTAGATGTTCACCTCCATTGCATAGGCCATACCTTCCTCACTTCAACTGTGCTGTGATTGCTACTGACATTTTATGCAACCACCAATGTATTTCTGAGATTTTGTCCAGATAGGATAAAACACGAGGATTTGATTGGATAGTAAACGATTCAGCTGGTGGACTACTAGCTGGGAGATGTGTAACATGTAGATGCTCAGTTTGTTTCTCATGAGCTGAAAATCAATCCAAAGATATCGGTATTTGATTACTGGTCACTCACTAAATGAGTGACTCCTGATGAGCGCTTTTTACAAGGCAAAGGCTTAGAACTGTTATGGGGAAGAACAGAGAGTAACGTCAACTGTCACTGCTGGTTGCTCTGATGACATTCTACATGTATTTACTTTATGCAGGTTATTTTTGTACGTGGACTATTTCGCTACATAATTTTCATACACTGAAGGTATGCTGCCTTTCGTACGGAGTTAATTTTTGTACAAGTATCATCTGCAGTTTGTTTCCAAACTACACATGTGGACATCTGTCTGGGTTTTTTTTTTTTAATTTTTCGAAATTGCCTCATCATGCCCAGACTTTTTCTTTTTCTCTATAAACCTGACACCATGAGGTGTTTCCATTTTCAAACTTAAAAAGAATTCTCTGTAGGCTTCAGATATATGATCTTTGCAGGAGAAAGAGCAATTCCCACCTTTCGCTGACAAGCAAAAAACAGCCTCGTGCAAGCACCTTGAGTATATGTGGCAGTAGCAATGCATGGTTAGTGCATGCCGTCAAGAGCACATTGCCATTGCCACCAGAGGTCCATGGTTTTGAAACATACTATAGTAATGCATACTTTGATCAAATCAGTGAATCTGATCACTCAACATTGCATCAACAGTACAAAAAAGTACAGAACTAAATGGTGCCAGCACCCAGGGTGTACAAATTTGAAAGGAATGCTATACCAAAATATGTGTAACCTGCTATACAGTATTACTGCCAATATTTCAAGTACTTGCATGTTTGTGTCTGACATACAATCCACTGTGACCCAATGGACACTGCCACCACCGTAGCACACAGAGATCTAGACATGTATAAAGTGTTTTCACTGAAAGGTTTTTCACTCGCATACAGAAGTACTCACTACAGGTGCTAACTTGGGCCCTTCAAGGGAAACTCAACCCCAAAATCAAAATTTTGCCAGATTATCTTCTTGCCTTTGGAATATCCCTGCTTGAAGCAGTGGCAGCTAGAAATGTGACCTTTCAAATTTGCTGATCGACTGAAGACCACTGCATGATCTCACCCCTGCCTGGGATATAAAATATAAGTAGCTGCCAACCTTCCAGCTGTGCTTCTACATGTATTTGCATTGTAGATTTATGTGCAATTTCTATGCTCAGAAGCTACGTATACGGTATGATTTGGAAGTAAGAGGCCACCAATTCCTCATCGGTTGTTTTATTCTGGCTCAAGTTTACATCTTGAAAGCTGGCTGCCCTTGCTACCATAACCGAAATTCAACTAGGGAGCCGCACAAATGGCCTCTTCATTCTCATTTGGACAGGAGATTGGGAGCGAAGCCATTGGACATAATTTCTACATACCTGTGTATGTGCATGTAGAAGCATGGCTGGAAGTGTGGGATAACTCATGTTACAAGCAGGGGCGAGATCATGCAGCTGCCTTTGGTCAATCAGCAAAAGGTGGCAGCTCTTGATCTCGCTGCTTTGCACAGAGACATTCTGAAAGGAAGATGGTATCTGAAAAAAAATTGGTTTGGGGGATGAGTTGCCCTTTAAACTTAATAAATTGCAATCAATCCTTCAAGCATAGACTTATGCAGTCATGGATACAACTTCATATGCTTTGAAGGAAGATAAATTAGTTTGTACCTGTTACTATACATTTGTGCATAACAACAGTTCAGGGCTCTGTGTGACCACAGGAGTACAGTTTTGTAGCCTGACCCAACTGGCATCACAAAGCCCTCGCCCAATCTGGTATGCAGTTAAATGTGCAAGTCTGTGGCTGCTCGGGATTGGATGCATTATAAATTCCAACTCGCATAATTTTGTCTTTTTGTTCTTTTTTTGGGGGGGGGGGGTTGAGTGTGTATTAACTACTATTAATGCATTTTTTGGCTACCAAAAGTTATCGCAATGAATCAATTTGTTCCAATAATTACTGAGGATAAAAACTCAAGATAGTCTGTATGCTGGGTTAAAATCTGTTGGCATCAAGTGTAGTTATCGACATAGAGGCAAACTACGGCAGAATATCGATGGCTTCATCTGCACAAAAACTGGTTACATGCTGGATTCAGTTGACACCTAGAGAATAAAAAACAAGAAGACAATGCTTATGTTAAGGATTCTTGAAACAGAAAACAAGGAGTATTAAATACTCCCGGATGCATAGTTTACTGTAAGGTATCCATACAGGAAAAATTATCCCAAAGCCTCCTGCAAAATGAAGCATACTGCACATGCATAGAGGCAAAAGAAATATCTAGTGCTTGCTGGTGGTAAAACTTTTCTGCAGTTTGTCTGTAAGCAATCATGCAAAATTTGTACTTAGCAATCAAATGCCTTACATGCTAAGGTTTATTCTTGTAAAAGTTCTATGTGAACAAACCTCTTTGGAACTTTGGAACAACAGATCACTTTGTGAGAAGGTTGGTATAAAAAAAAGCATACCAGTATACTAACACAAAAATGCTGCCGGCACCCTTACATGTGTCTTCTTCTTTTGTTTCTCTTGCTCAAGCTCCTCAATCTCATTGAGAAGGGCTTCCTTCTTTTCTTCAAGTTTTTCCAAGCGACTGAGAAGGCGCCGTCGTCGTCCTAACTGCCTCTGCTTGATCTCCGATGTTGCTCCTGTATTTGCAACAATTAAAATAAAACAAGGTGTCAAAGTGTGTTCACCGAATAATTTTAGCAAGCAATGTGTATGGTACATGAATTCATGGAGTGAAACAAAGACCACTTTCTTATTGATTGTCTATCACTTTCTCTGTCATCATGGTCATTGTCAGCCTTTGCTAATCAAGCTAGCCACAATGGAAACCGCACAGCTATGCTTGATGAAGCATTTAACTCAAGTTAGTTCTGTCTTATTGCCTTGTGACACAATCTCTTGATGCTACACACTGAAAATTAATGCATGCCAACGGATGTGGATTAATGCTTTGCACTGACCTCTGCTACAATTTGAATGTGTATGTTGCAAAAAATCTTTTTAATTAAAATTTCAGCCATTTTGGGGGTGAAGATAGACGTTTCACAGAAAGGCAAACATACACTCATTAAGGAAACCCATTTAATTGGTCATCATTTTCTTGTCTTGATCCCCAAAGCTGGAATTCTAGGCACATTTAAAAAAATTTTTCTTAGATTTTATTCAGTGATGTAGTGGAATACATACAGTTGATGTTTTTGAATACAACTGTCTGGACTTTGCACTGTGTTGCGCTAAGCTTATGTTACTTGGCAATAAAATATGATGGAAGAGTTCGGCTGAGAAGAACGTCGGCTACACTATTTTTTCTTCTATTTTCCAGAAACAACTTACATGTATTGTATCCATGAGCCACAAGAAGAGCAAAAATATCTTATTGCGCTCACATGCTAGGCCTGTGGTGACCAGAGAGCGCTCCGGCAGCTATTATTGGGCCTCTGTGTGTTTGTCTGTCTGTCTGATTTATGTGATGAGAAGTCCTCACTTGCTGCTTATTAAGGTGCATGATTCACATACAATCCTGTCGGGCAGTGGAACTGTCTAGTGCACACTCTTTGTATATTTTTTTCCCAATCAAAAGTATGCATCGTAGCCTGGCAAATGGCATGGATGATTGATTATATGACTATGGTTGCATGCTGAACTTCAATGATACTTGGCTGTGCGCCACTTCCTACAGCAACTGCAGAATAACAAAATTGCATGTGTTAGTAGGACCGTCTGAACTTGAAGAGGGCGGAAGTGCTAGGCTTGCCATATTGGGCCAGCTGAGCTCATTGCATGGCAGTGGAGTGCAAAGGTCAGGAATGCTCCTGGGCATGATTTTGATTCACTTCAACATAAGATCCACCT
>JAOWAW010051233.1:4513-15780 GCA_028565695.1 Nicola tetela | reverse complement strand
TACAGCTACAACCGGTTTCCATGGAGAATTATATGCAAGTGACATGGCAACATGTACATGTGTATTGAACCATTAATATTAGCGTTTCCAAAGCTATCCTTACAAAATCAACGTAAGTTATCCATGATTGTAGGAAGGCATAAGCCTAGCAGTAGTTGCATCCTTTTTGCAAGTGCTTCTGCATCCTTTGGAGGAAATCTGCTTGGCTGACCGAGCTCATTCCGTACAGCCTTCTGGAGTGGTTATGTGTATCGTTGAACGCCTGCCAGAGAGGAATTTTAGAAGTGCATTAATTTTTGCGACTGTTTTCCGGCTGAGCCGAGTTTGATCATCAACTCTTCTCTGGGGAATGGGGTTGTGGATATGGCTCTTTCTTGCCGCATGGTTCAGCGTGGGTTTTCCCGGGATCGTCAACTCTGAGCCTCATGCTGGTATGGCTGATCTACCGCCGCTGCTTGAGTTTTCCAATGGCACGAGAGTGACTGGCATGAATGGATGGTTGGAAAGACGAGCCGAGATGAGAGATTTGCTCAGCACTTACTACTACGGGTGAGTTGAACGTCCACTATGCGAAGCTTAGAGCTGCATAAAGGCAGCCTACAAACCTTCGTGTGTTCGAATTAAGGAAAGGGAAGAGATTACTAGAAAATCCTCGTGAAAACTGTTGTCTGTTAAAATTAATTTTACCTGACGAATCCGGTCAGGAGCTATTACCACCAGACTTCTTTGGTTTCAATGATGACTAGTAATTTCTCAGTAAGGTTATAGGATAATTATTATCGTCATCGATAGTGAATTGGTGTGCCCTAAAAAACGATTGCCACTTGCTCAAAAGACTAAAAAAGGAAAGAGAAAACATTGACAAGACTACGACATTTGCCGTCAATTCGAATAAGAAGTGCAGATACTGACATGTATGATAGAATACTACATGTACGTATTCATACAGCAACAAATAGAGATGAATAGGTACTGTTAAGGGTGGTTACCCCCTTTGCGGAACTTTGTAGATGCCCTTCAATATCATCAGATTTCTTCATCTCAACAAGAAAGTATTCATTTTAGAACCCTTTCAGGGGAAAACTTGAAAAATTAGTTCATCCAGAAAGGAAGAAACTGGCAGTTGAAAATTTTAAATGCAAATTTCCTAGAGCTTTTACAGCTTTTTCTTTGGTCTTATCACCCAGAAACTTGGCAATTGTAGTAACACACAAGCATTTGCAAAACGGTACTACAGTTTTTTTTTGAAATGTCTTAAAGTGGAGAAATGTTCCAATGTTGTATTATTCTGATTTTTGATGATTCTGACCATTAAAATGGCGCATAACTTGAAAACTGAGCATTATTTTCAAAAAGTGTAGTATGGTTTTGTAGTCCATGTATATTGCTAGGTGTGTGGAAAATTTGAAGAGCTTCAGACTATCGTGGCCTGTGCTAGAGCTCTAGAGGTGTGATGATTTATAGCTTTCAGAAAAGAGTATCCTGCCATGCAACAGGAGGATACAAATCTGTGGCTTCAGTACAGCCCTCACATAATAAAATCATCGGTTTCTGCCCAGCCAAAAGCTTTATCCAGAAGGCAGGTCACCAGACTTCACAAGTTTTGTAGGTAGATCACTGCCATAAGCGGTTTTTAAGCTGATTCTGCAAAATAAGGGCTCAAATTTCTGGGGCTACCAGAGGTTGAAGGCTACAAAAGGCTTTGTGCAGGCATACTGCAGATTCACTGGACATGCAAGGAAACCAAAAGCCAGGCAATATTTTTAACTTCTGGCCATGCCACCTGTTAGAGATGGCTTTAGAGAAGTGTTTTGGGCAAAAACTCAAAAATGGTTGCAACAGCCCATCTGAAGGGTAGCCACCCTTAAGAAAAAAAAAACTAGCGAGCGATAAATTTCCGCTAATTTTGCAAGGGCCCTCTGATTGTTGAAAAGCCATCTTCTGAATTTCTCTGCCATTAAAGTTGCTGTAAACCTGGGACCTTACCTGTATTTGCAAAACATTCTCTCTGTGAAAGCCTAGAAAGGACAGGCTTATGAAAATGGTACATTTGTGAAAATTTGATGTTTTATTGTGTACTGTGACACTCACTGGCTATTTTAGTGGTGGACAAATTTTAGCAATTTTAGCAGTGGAAGAGTTTTTGCTAAAACATCTTGGTAATTACTAATCGTTAATTCTGCAAGGAATTTGAGGCATAACTCCTGAAATTCCATGTCTTGTGAAGGAGTGATTGGTTGCTAACTTATACCCCTCTGCTTAATTTGCTGACCAATGTCCACATAGAAATTATTAAATTCCTTTCTCAAAAACATAACCTGTTTTACTGTAAATAAAACTTCTTTAGATGTGGATTTTGTTTGTTTCATTTCACACCAACCCTATGAAACCGAAAATCCTGACCTATCGCCCAACCCGTTTTTTGACACAGCGTAAATTCATACAAATGGGTTGTTTTCACCTAGCAGGCAACCACCCCTTTTTGACACATAGATCATTGGGTATTAAAGTTGAGTACCATACTTAAAAAGTACAGAGCCTTGGGTTTCTAGTGTGAGCTTTTGCCTGCTGTCATATTTTGCTCTTGCAAAGTTCACCATTGTAACAATGCCAAAGAGTTGCCACTCCTGCACCATGCAATTCAAAATGTCTGTCGTTGAGTGGTACAATGCACACAGTGCAAATTTATCCAGGATGCCTGGTAGAATCAAAGTCAATTGGAAGAGGAATTTGTGAGTGGATCTTGTTACTGCTGTTACCTAAACTCTTCTATGCCTTATGTATACTGCATGTCTACAATACTGATATGAGTACAGTGTAGACATACACACACCCATGGGCAATAAGTCTTCTAGTCTCAAGCAAGCATGGCCACTCCTACTTTGGAAAGGCTGTAGTACTAATTGCCTATGGACGATAGGTCGGGATTTTAAAATATATTTAAGTAAGTTCAGTGCATGATGAAACTGTAAGATTATAATGATTTTATAACCAGCTGATGTATTTGGCTTACTGTATGTCTGCTCAGAACTGTTCCTGATGATGTTCCGGCACTGTTATCTCATCAGGAATACAACGTGACGCATGATCGAGGAATTCGTCGTTCATATGTGCAGCTAATGTTTAACACATCCAACAAGGCTTCATTCAGTCTAGAAATGCTTGCTCCTGAAGACTGCACCAGTGCACAGCGGTGCCCGTTATTTATGACGCAGACAAATCATCGACGCTGGGCGCTTATTGGCGTTTCACGTGGTTATGTGGCCGCGGTGTATCCTGGAGCTGATTCTAATGATCAGAGTGATGGATTTCGCCTTGCCTACCCCAAAGCAACGTGGGGCTTGATTCGTCGTAGAGCATGGCTGGCTAGCCGTGCTCTAGACTATCTAGTTACATTAGAAATGGTTGAGTCAACACAGGTTTGTCTAACTGGGCATAGTCGCAATGGCAAGCAGTCAATGATTGCTGCAGCCTACGATGAGCGATTCACAGCCGTCATTTCATCTTCATCAGGTGCACCAGCCATGTCACCGTATCGCTTTACCTCAGCATACACCTTCAGTGAAGATCCTTATGGTCCATGGCCAAATGCTCCGCATGAACTAAATTGCAGCTGTGTACGTGATACAAGTGACCAACGGCCACTGCATCCTGAGTGCTGCTGGTGGCTACCAGAGGTTGAGAAGTGGGCTGGGTACGAAAATCAGCTGCCAATTGACTCTCATGCACTGCTGGGTCTAATTGCACCACGGTTTATGCTGAGTGAATGTGCAGACAACGATCCTTGTGACCCATCCTATGCTGTGGAGAGAGCGTATTTTGCTGGAAAAAAGGCATATCAGTTTCTGAATGCTGAGGATCACTTGCGTATCCATTGGCGACCTGGTGATCACCATGGCTATGAACTGATTGATAACTACTTTGACTGGTTTGATGTTGCTTTCCAGCGTGCTGGCGCTGAGGTTAATGATCTGTTCCCCGAAAAGTTTCACCATTACTTTAACTGGACTGCTTGGAACAGTAGCTCACTAACAAAGCATGAACCTTCTCCTGCAAGTGAAGAGTTAACAACAAGAGTTCTTTGGCTACAGGGTCAAGCTCCAGCTGGGCCAGGATGGAGCCCAGGTGGTTCATATGCTGTTGACTATCAGGTGTATGTAGAGGACATGGAGCACAAAGGGGCAGGAACATACATGGTTGAAGATGGTGTTGCTAAAATGACACTCAGTTTTGGGCGGTACATTGTTGGTGACCTGTACTTTCCATCCCCTCTTCCATCTAAGGCTCTGCCTGCTGTGGTGTGGCTTCATCCCTACTCATACCAGGATGGTTATACTGAAAACTACCCAAAAGATTCTCATCGTATGTCTACAAGGCTAGCTTCTGAAGGCTTTGTTGTTCTATCGTATGACCAACTTGGTTTTGGCCGTCGGCTCCATGAGGGTATACCAGACAGATTTTATCGACGCTGGCCAAACTGGTCTCGCTTTGGACACTTGGTGCAAGATGTGTCATCAGCGATTGATGCCCTTTTAGGATGCCGGGATGGTCCGTTTCCAGATGGTCTCCCTGTGTCTCACACAGCTCCGCGTGTTGACCAGCACCGTGTTGTTGTTGCGGGGTACAGTCTTGGTGCTGCTGTAGCCCTACACACTGCTCTTCTTGATGAACGAGTGACTGGAGTAGCTGCACTGGCAGGAATAAGCCCACTGCGTAATGACACTTTGGCCAGGCAAACTGGTGGAAATCGTCGTTTGTTTGAGTGGCATGCTCTTCTTCCACGCCTGGGCTGGTTCCAGAGCCGAGAGCATGATGTTCCATATGATTATGATGAGCTGCTTTTGGGCTTGAAAGGTCGTGCTGCATTACTGTATTCTCCTACTGATGATCGCACTGTTGACCGGGTTGCCCTAGAGAAGTGCATACACAACGTACAAGCCTACGCACAGAGCAGCGGCACTACACTCAATCTGGACTTTCTCCAGCCACAAACAACCAACAAACTGGACAATGACATGCAAGATGCCTTGCTCTCTTGGTTAAAGAAAGTGTAGAAAACAAGTTGCCAGTTGGAAGTCAGTGAAAAATTTTCTTCAATCATCCGATTTTTGCAAAGAATTTTTTGAATAATGTACTTACAATAAAATGCACATTCTTGTGAAATTTGATGTTCATGCAATGGTTGAGTTATTAGTATTTTTCCGTGTCTGCTGTGCTCAATTTATCAGGGATCGAGTGAGTATACAGTATGCTTAGCATCTAGGCCATGGGATTATTAGCCTGGCTGTTTGAAAGATTCTTCCTGTTACAGTTGAGGCATACTCTTACATTGCCTTGAGCACTGGAGATAGGAAGTCCATGATTTTCTGTCTAAGTGTCTACAACAAGGGAAAAGATAAATCTCTGTGTATGCACCAGTATGTGGATTTTCTGCCCATCACGACATCATACCGGTACATCAGGGTTCAGAGGAGATTTGTGGTGCATGAGATTCTACAAAAATAAGAGACCATCAGTCCTTGGTAGTTCTTGTTCCCAAAACCCAATAACAATGAAGAATTGGATAGGAAGGTTAAAAAGTGGCAGTGCAAGCCAAGAGAGTATCAACAAGAGTGAGCAAAGTGAAAGGAGTTCAGAATGTAGATGCTAAGGAGACTGAGGGGAAGAAAAAATTTATTGTTTCACTTCAACTCAATGATGAATGATAAATTCACAGAATAGGCTTTGGAAAGTCACAGCATTAGAAGACAAGTACAGAATCCGGAGACAAATACTAGTAAATATCAAACAGTGTCCAAGCCCAGCAACACAGGTAAAACAATAATACAAACTAGCAGCATCTTCCTGAATGAAACTGTATATCAGAGCAGTGGAAGAAAGAATCTGTATAATCATGAATGCACCACATAACCGGCAGATGGCAACGCAGAAGGAATCACACCACCTGTGATCTGTGACTCCCGCAGCCTGGCTGACGACAAACAGACAAACCGGTAGATACAGTCTCTGAGTTGATGGAAAACCTTAATCTCTACAGGACAGAAATATGGAGCCATCTTTGTTCACCACACACGTACAGTGCGTATCGCTTATAGGGTGGTCAGCTATAAAAATATAGCGCCTATAGGAATGAGCTGCCTGAAATTCATAATCATAACATTATTTGTATGGGCTTTTATTCCTTTATGCAATATTATCATGTAGAAGAATATATCAGACATAAGAATGGAATTGTGCCATCAAAACACGACAAATGCATTCAAAATGTATTGTTTACAGGAATACAATGTAGGTCCAAACAAACCAACTTCTATGTACACTACATGGTATGTCATGATCTCGTACTTGGACGCAATGTCATACTCACGTTCACAATACCCTTGTTGTTACCTATGGATTTTGTGCAACATGCTTCCTTCATATCTTGTAGCACAGGGTGTTTTTTTAAAAAAATTTTTTTTTTTATACTTGGTTGAGAAGCACTTTCATGAATGCACTAGTAACTGACATATCATGTATAGTAATTATTGCATATAAGAATAGAATGTCCATATTCAAAGACCCACGCTATAAGTAATATGCACTGTACACTCTCTTGTTCACACTACATGCTATGACTGTTCACACAAAAGGGCCACGTATCCACGAAATATACTATGTACCTTAGTAACACTATTAAGGTGGCTAAGTACAAGAATGGCTTCAGGGCCCATTTGATTACTTCACACAGTTGACATGTTCCCATAGCTGTCACTAGCTCACCATGGTCATGACATGCAGCCTCTATTGTCCCCACCTTCTCACCAAATACCTGAAACAAGGGACAGGCTGCTTACACACAACACTCAACAGTCTTTCTTACATATAAGTGCCATGTACAAGCTCACAATCTACATCAATCCCTCATACAACGCCTAGAAAATTACTATCTTGGCAACGGAACTGCAGGCCATCAAAAATGTAATCAGTCAAGTTTACTTCCTTTACATTCCCTCGTATGAGTACATGTATAAGAAAAAAAAAGATGTTGCCAGGCCATGAAACAGACATTTCCACAAGCAGAAGAGAAATCCTGTGATTATCCTGGCATGATGCTCTTGACCTCACTTGATTAGCCAACCACACTGCAGTCATGCAATGGCAGGCATGCCCATGGAGGTCTGAACGAAAAATTAAACAGTAAACCTTTGAAGGGCGTGTGACTGTCACACACCATTATCAACGTGTTGTTACAGTCTATCGGTTAATTAATAACATGTACATTTTGTGAATAGGAAAATTTGCAAGACCAGATTTTCTTCTGACTATTATCATACGCCATCAGCTCTCCGACGATTTCGCCACAATACGTAAACTATTAAAAGAATAGGACTCGCGAAGTTCAACAATTTCATTTATTCTATCGTTTGTCAAAAGAATTGGATTCACTCACCACCAATGTAGCAGCGTTACAAACACACCAGCATTCCAGCCGCATGTAGACAAAGACCTCTGTGATCCTGGTAGCAATTCAAAGCTTCAAGACGGCTTAGTGGACAAGGAAACGGCTGCAACATGCCATTCGTAGTAAGTGTTCATAGCGTTCTAATGGTACAAGTAGGGTACCGGGTGGAGAGGAGGCATCGGCCTGTTGTTCTTCGCTCTACTAGAGGTTATATTCCTCGCACCAATGATTTCTTCCTGAAGAGCAGACACAAAAAAGATAAGCTTTATTTGATACTGATAGTAACACTTGAGAAAAAAAATTAGGTAACAAAACCAAGTCAGTACCGAGGGCACAACGAATAACATAACTGGCAAAAAACGGCAACTGCAACACAGCATGCAGAAGGTCAGTAAGGTCAATAAAATAACATAACATTACCATTAAACCTTCTTTTCTAACCCAAGTCTACGAAAGGTAGGCCCGAACAGGTTTATGCAGTTTGACCGTCTTCATTACATGTTCACCAGGTGTTCATGATTCCTTGTCTTCGAACATCATGATCATGATAACCATCCATGACCACCACCTTCGGACGACGTTAGCTCAAGCAGTTCGCTCATGGTCAAGCCCAAACGAACGTCTAGACCGTTCAGCCCCAACGCCGATCAACTGCTCAAACCTCCTCTCTTGTGGGTTTGTTCTTGTTGTTTGTGCCCTACCATTAGTACACGTGGCATCTTCATTAACGTTCAATCAAGGCACGTGTATGCGCGAAGTTGGCCATCGTTAACCTCGTACTCAGCTTGTAAGGACACCGAACACTGATTGGTTGATGAAATTGAAAAATTACTCTTGCGATTTTATCTCTTTTATTAATATCAGAAGCCTGGTTATTTGTATTTGCGAAATCAAAATTTAGGTTAGCCTGCATGAAACATAGTAGCTGTTGGAGTGGGCTTGCTAAGAACGGGTAAATGAGAAAATTGTTGTTTGATGATATCAGGCTGAGCTTGCAATTGTGTCGCAATGGCTATAGTTATTAATCATGCTTATAAACCATGGTCTTGGTTACATGAGAAAGTACCTGGAGGGTCTTCTTTCAGCTCTCTGGCAACACTCAATAAAAATTTTGCAGTATTTTCAAACAATTTATAAGTTTGCCACCTTTGATAGCTAGTGCCCTGGCTAAGACAGCCTTGGAAATCACATGAGCCAAACCACTCTCACATTGACATTGGCCAGCATAACAATGTGCACAGGAGCATGGCCTTGCACCTTAATCCTCAGACCTTCAACCTAAAAGACTAAACAGTGGACAAACAGAAGTAAAGACACTATTATAGCCCAGTTCTGGGATAATCAAGGGCACTCTGTTTCCTAGCTGACAACTCCATCATCAGTATAGACAGTGAAGCTTCCAAAAACACCACCGTTGCAGTCATGCGCAGCAGGATAAATATTAGAACACAACGTTGTGCCTACAAGTTAGTTTCAAAATGTCTCTGGACAGAAACCATCATTTTTCAACACCCTATTCAGGTTCTAATTTGGTCACTTAAAACGTCCAGCCCGTGATAAGAACACTGAATCAAACAACTTGAGTCACAAGTTCACAACCAGGTGGTTGCCTAAGTGTGATGTGATGACTGTACCAACGAGTACATGTAGAATCAGCAACATCATATATGGAATACTACAAAACAGATAAGCCACAGCTAAACAAGTAGAGCAAAAATAATAAAAAAGAAAAAGTTCTGATCATCACCAGATTCTTCAGAAAATACCCTAAAATGAGAAAAGACAATGTAGGAACATATGCTAAAGGTTTGCACAACAGGAAAACATACTACCACGATGGATGAAAAGAAAGAGACAAGAGAAAAACAAGCCCAGTGTGATTTTGTCATCTTATTCAGGACTGTACATGCCATTGCATGATGCTGGTGTCTTTCCCGCCCGTGCTGAGCAAAGTAGTGTCACCGTGCAAGAAACGAACGCATGTCACATGCGAGCTGTGACCGCCGCTGTTGTTGCATTCCGACTGGCAGCAGACAAACAAACAAACAAACACACACAAGCAGTCAGTCAATTGGCCTTGTTGAATCACGCACAACATTCCACATATAAGCTGTCTCAATATTTTTCATTGTCCAATTTCTCATTGTAGAAATCACAAGAGTTCCTGCATGCTGTTGAAGAAATTAATCACGACAACTGAAATGTTAGTGCACCTGACATTATCAGTGCCATCTGGCTACATATATGAAGCAATAGTGCAGCTGACATCAACAGGTTGTCAACTTGCTACATGTGTGAACACAACAGAGTCAATGCCAGAACACCAACACTTCAGCTTCAATTGACAGCTTATCAGTGTGTGCTGCAAAAATAATGTCAACATTACATCTATTGTGCAAGTAGGCTACAAGAGTCTTCATTATCATGAAAATTAATTTTGTTGCTTTCATTAGTACGATGGAAGTCTGCGGCTCAAGTTCGTCAATCAGCAATGTCAGATTGTTTCCTTATAAACAACACCAGAACATTTTAGTAACACAAGCACTATCATTGCATTCCCTATATGGGCAAAAGCTAACAAAGTTTAATCAATATTGAAACTCAGTTACAACATAATGCAACAAATAGTGTTGAAGTCAATCATACCTCATTCATGCTGTTGATTTATCTTACCTTAGCCTGAGGCACTGGATAGCGGAAGAGGTTGACCTTTCCAAAGTCATCTCCAGTAGCCACTAGTTTGCTGGCATGGTCACGACACACTGCATTGATGTCTGTTCCGTCTGCACCCTCAGGCCAGATTCCTACAACAAGCAAAGCACATTTTAAGATATGAGCCTTTGACACTTCAACACACTGAACCACTCTGCAAAAACAATCCTTTGAGCATAAAAATTTGTTACCTACTAATCTTCTTTTATTGGCACTACTTGTTTGCGAATGACACGACAAATTTCACTAGCGCATGGAACAGGAAGGTATCCTATGATTATCCTGGTACAATGCTCTTGACCCAAGAGATTAGCCAACGGCACTGCAGTTATGTAATGGCAGGTATGCCCCTCAATGCCAACATTCTCCTACAGAGGTGCTATGCAGATGTTTGTTTTATGGGCCAAGTCATTGATTCAGAGTCTAAGTAGCAATGAGGGCAAGGTAGTTGATTGGAAGCCAAATTATTAAATTGTAATGAGTTTATGTTGCAACAAATTACGTGTTAACAAACAGATCGTACACACAAAGCATATTGGTGCTGATCTGGAAAAGATCAAAATTACGTACTAATGATGTTTACATACTAATGAGGGTCATTAGAACAAGGGTTGACCTATATCGGTCAATCTGCTATAGTATGCTACCAGAGGAGTAGCCTAGCCTACAAATGCACACAATCCTGCCTGGCCAACAACTAAGTTGAGAACATGGCAGCAGGTAAAGGAAATGGCACACTTCACACACTTCAGACCAGAACACATTTCTGCAAACTAATATGAAGATCTAGGGTGGGGGTGGGGGATTTCCACAATGGATAACAAAACAAACCAACTCAAAGACATTTGACTTTGGAAACAAAAAATGACGAAGCACAGGCACTAGCCCTAATCCTGACCTGCCACAGGAAAGCCGAGAATGGTGGTGAATGTTGCCCACTCAGTGTCTCGAAGAACTGCTGGTGATGTCACTTGCTTTCCAGTAGTTGCATCCCCTACAAACAAACACAAAACAAAACATTGGTGAATGGAAAAACAAGTGCCATTCGGGACACAAACCTCATTTCAGATCGCACTATCATGCTAGGAAAATAATACCTGGCCTCATGAAA
>JAOWAW010051122.1:0-17044 GCA_028565695.1 Nicola tetela | reverse complement strand
CCCCCCATTGCAGCCGTCAGTTATCTGCAAACCAGAAACTAAGGACTTTAATTTTAGCAATGTGGTCATGCCTGGAGAGGTGGTGACATTCACACCAATGCCTCAGACAAGATGGACCATGAGGAATATTACATACATTCAATCTGTAGGGCTTGAGTCTTTGAACAGGTGCAGTCTTTAATGTTGTATTGAATGTTTTTCATAACATTCACAGATTTCATTAGATGCTAAGGTTTATCTCTTGCTTTTGTGTTCTCATGTCAGCTGTTCGTCTAGTGCTTGACCAGCTGGAAAGGCGGAAGCAACACCGAGTTCGTTGTTTGTACTTGCTGTCCCTCACCCAGCTTGTTGTACTCATGATAGTCACCATCACTGATGAATATGAATCGTTTGGTCTCCTGACCAAAGTTAGTGGATTAATCTCCTGAATGTGGCGGTACCACTGTAGATGCACACACTATATAAAGGGACACCATTTTAATTGGGAAAGCAAATGGCTGCCGCCCGAAGATGCAGACTCTGCTCATGACATGGGGAAGTACGCTAGTGCTGGCAGGCACAGGAGCCAATCACTTCATGTTGCATGCAGGAATAGTAATGCAATTAAAATTATTTTTATATACCTATGGTAATCAACACATGCATGTGTATGGTGACACTACCACTTTTGTTGTTGGCATGGGGATTTCTAATGACTTTGCAACACATAGACTGCTCTCTAGTTTATTGTACTTAATTTTTTTTTTGAGGGGGGGGGGATTGGACCGGGTAATATATAATTAGGGAAAGATTTGTATTGTTCTCTGAACATTCGTGGTCCTCTGAAATGTCTTGTCTTGGATTCTCTTGATGAAGCTCGAAGCCTTTCTGAGTCCAGATTTTCAGTGGAAGTTTTTATTGACTTTTACAAAGTACTACCCTCATTTGTTGGAAAAGTTTAAAGTGAAACAAGTATAGCTATTTTCTATAGTGTGTGTGTGTGTGAGTGCAATTTACATTGGAAACCTGTAGTCAGTGTAGATAAAGTGAATATCTCAAGGAATGAGGTGTTTGATGAGGACACCCCTTCTTCATTTGACTTTTCAGTTGGTTTTCATCTTTAGTGCTAAGGCTCAGTATTATTTTACGATGTCAGGAAATGATATCATCTGAAGCAAAATGAAAACTTCACATTTTTCATTTAGCTGAATGACCTTGGTGCCCACTCTTAAGAAACACTGGGCACTTCATGAGGAATGAATAATAATCATTGCACCATTACCCTAGTTTGGTGAACAACTGCTTGGTGTTGCAAAGATCCAGCTCAGATGCTGGTCAGAGATGGTGATGGTTGCTTTCGAAGTTGAATGTACTGTGTCTCAGATATTTTGTTTGTATGAGTGTCTAGGAGTGTCTGCTTCTTGTCTGTAGTGCTATATGCCACTTTTTGTGACAGAAGTCTTTGATTGATTATGTTGCTTTAGGCTCACTGGGAGAACTTTACCATTGCAGATGAGTACAGCAGCATAATAGCAGTCACTGTTGTTGATGTGCCAAATGTTTGGCTTGGGCCAACCACTGCTTCCCTTCTGGCATCAGGTGCTGTCTTTGCACCTTGTATGCGTCTTGACAATAAGATTATATCAAGGTAATTTTTTTTGCAAATACTTTGCTCCCAAATCACTTTTTAATCAAACATATCTGCTGCTTTTTCTTGTATATCCAGATTGGATGTAATGCAAGAAATTGCACATCAAGGTCGTTGCTGTGGGTGCTGCGTTCTGCCTGTAGCAGGTGGAAGTGTACGAGGTCTACTTTCTGACCAGAGGAAGTGCATCTCGCTCTACAGGTCCTCACTGTCGGACTTCTACAGTGGTCGCAGCTGTGGGGAGGTGATGACACACACAGGCATGGTGATGGCCATTGATCTTGGAGCTTGCTGCACCAGCAACCTTGGTCACTGTCAAATGTTGACTATAACCGACTGTCGTGGAAAGCTTGGAGGCAGCTGGCACCGAGGCAAGCACTGTGGCCAAGTAAGGGAATAGAGTTTTTCGTTTAGATTATGGTGCAGTTTTCAATGTGGGTCCCACTATTTGGCTTGCTGAAGATATCTTGGCTGCTGATTGAAAAGATCTTGGAAGGGTTTGTGTTTCTGCTTGAGTAAAAAAGTTGGAAAATAACTGAGGGTAGGCCGACTTATAACTACATGTATAATTAGTGGTGCAATGAATGGTGACTTTTAATGAATAGAAGTATTTAAATCTTTTGCATAGAATACGTGAATATTCTTGAATGCCTGTGATGTCACTGCATGGCATGCCCGTACAGTAGAATGACAAGTTGATGACAGCAGTATCACGAATGCAACTACAGTAGTTCAGCAGTTATCTGCAGCCTAACACAAGTACACACATACATTGATGAGCAGAGCAGAGTTGTTGATTGCGCATCAGTTACAGACACTCTGGAATGTACAGCAGTCTTCTAAGCTGACACCACAGATTTTACAAATCAGAAAAAACTGTCTTCTAACTCTGTGTCTGAATCAGAACTGAAATTCAAATTCCCCTGCTGTCTGGGATGATAGAGCACCAGTGTCCATTGGCTCATTCTTCACTATGGCTGTGGAGGAACATCCTCCTTCTGGCTTGGGCTGGCCATCACAGCAAAATTCCCAGCGGACTGTCTGAATTTCTGCCTCAGTCACTGTGTCAGATTCTACTAGGTAGTCTTCTGCTACCTCTGGTGTTTCATGTTATTTTAAATAAATCAGGCATTAGATTTAATAGGTATGGCTGGAGTCTGGCTTGTGCCGGCGACTTTGGAAGTTCCTTGTGTTCCAGCTGTACTACAAGATCTGCCTGTGCAAGGTATGCAATGGTGCCGCTGTGGCTGGTGCACGCCAGTATTGTGCATATACTCCAGTGCAGGCTTGGACAGCCTCCAGCCACATCTCAACTACAATACCAATGGCCTGATCCAATCCTATCCTAATTAACTAGACCAACATTGATGTAGGTCTATATATTGATCTACATACATTCACACAATATTCAAATAGTAAAGTCTATATACAACTAGCCATCAGGTATTCTTAGTATTTGAATATTTGAACATTCATTGCACCACTAACTACGATGATTTTGGTAATTAGAGGTGTGCTTTGGTAGGGTGAAGTGAGGTTCTAGAGATCAGCTCTGAGAGTTATGAACTCTCTTTGAGTGCTTCTGGTTATAATGTGTGTTTGATTCTGCCTGTCCTTTTCTCTGTCACCTCTTGTCTCTTTCTTTCTGTTTGTCTATATCTTTCATTCTTTCTTTCTCTCTCTCTCTCTTTTTCTCTCTCTCTCTCTCTCTCTTTCTCTCTCTCTCTCTCTCCCTCTCTGTCTGTCTGTCTCTCCCTCTCTTGCTATATTACTCATTCTTTGGCACATAAGGTGAACTGTCTAGCTCACACATGTGGCAATGTAGGCATGCAAGCTGACCCCACAGCTCCATACAAACCAATTCGGCCAAATCAGTGGTACCGTTTCTTCATTGCTCCCTTTGTTCACTCAGGCTACCTACAGCTTTTTCTTGTCATCAATTTACAGGTGAAGACTGTTCATGCCTCATTGGCTATGTAATTTGTGTATGCAAATTGTGTATTTGTACTGAATTGTAAGCAGTGAAACAAGACAACTACCATCAGGTGACATGTTCTCTTACAAGAGGGGACAGTTGCTGGTGGAGAGAGAAGAATTATAGATGATCTGCAGCAATCTTGTTGGAAACATCCAGTCTATACCATCAGTATGCCACACCATTTCCATAGTATTGGAAACTTACCGAAGCAGTGTTTACCTTGAATTCATCAACATCATAACCCTTCCTGCTGAAAATGCAAGAATGCTTTGACAGGATTTCAACCACTCAGGAATTCTGACCTTTATCACCTTGAGCAGACAGACCTTGAACTGAGGCCCTGATGAGAAGTCTCAAAAACCAGACTATTTACTGAAATCACTGCTCATCTGCTGATTCAGTCCTCTGCTGACATGGAGAGCCTTACTTAGTTCAGCTCTCTGGCAACACCTCAATTTCTGTTACCTTCGACCTCAATGTCTGCCATTACATGGCTTTAGTTTGCTTTCTGTTACAGATCCACTTTGGCCGTACAGTGGAGAAAAATGCTGGCTGGGTTCGCCTGTTAGCCATCTACATATCCAGTGGTGTTGGTGGCTTCTTGGTGGGTCATTGACATAAAATTCCCCTTGCAGTTATGTTTGATAAGTCTATAAAATATCAGAAAATCTGTTGAATGATAAGGCATTCCCCATCTTATTTGGAGCAATCTTTCAAAGCCTTAATTAAACTGCTTCAGACCAAATTTAGTACAACAAATGTTGTGTCAAGATAGGATTTGAGAGATCCTGACTGGGTAGTCATAACATAAAGAGGATTTCCCGACACACCAGTCACAAGAAACTTTTTTCATGAGACATTTTGCCAGAAATGCCTCTGGCTTCATCAGTCATAAGAAAGACAAGGGAGTACAGAAAGCTAGAGATACTTATACTATCGTATTGAGGGTGTGAATGCATATTGCTATAGGTGTGAAAACTGTACAAGATGGGACAATGCGTTCACCATGCATACAGCACATACATATACATACATTAGAGAACATGTCGCTTAGTAACACGTTACCACATCTTGTGCAGTTTTCACACCTATAGCAATATGCATTCACGCCCTCAACACGATAGTATAAGTATCCCTAGCATTCTGTACTCCCTTGTTTTTCTTATGACTGATGAAACCAGAAGCATTTCTGGCGAAACGTCTCATGGAAAAGTTTCTTGTGACTGGTGTGTTGGGAAATCCTCTACAAATTATTGTCTTGGGTAAGAATTGAGTGACTGTTTGCATATGTATTATGGCTCTTGATCCAAGCATTTTTTTTCCTTTTCGTACTATTTGTGTTCCATTAGTGATGTACAATCTAAACTTTGTATTTCTCAATCATTTTGCCTCGCAGTTTGCAAGTCTGCTCACACCCTACTCCTTACAGCTTAGTGGTCTGCCAGCTGTGTTTGGATTGCAAGCCATCTACACAGTGGAGCTGGTTCAACTTTGGCGCATCACCAAACATCCATTCAAGGATACAGTGGCACTGGCAGGTCGCTTATTCCTCTTTCTCATCATTGGCTTGTTCCCTGGCTTCAACAACTTTGCCAATGTTGGTGGCTTTATCTTCGGTCTTCTGTCTGCAATTGCTTTGCTAAAACCAATAACGTTCAGCAAAGTCGATGCCTTGTTGAAGCGAAAGCTGCGGTTTGTTGCCATCTTTCTCTTTGTGGCCCTCTGCACAATGATGCTGCTTTTCTTCTTTCTGTTTCAAGATGCATTTGTTTGTCAGATGTGTGCAAAGTTGAACTGTTTGCCGCTGACCAACAATTTCTGCCAACATCAAGCTGGACCGGATCCATCATCAACAGTGCTCTACAGCGAAAAAGAGGCTGCATTTTATGCTCAGCATTCGAAAAAATAGCTTTAAATGGAAGTGAAGAAACCTGAGTTGTCCAACTTCAAGGGGATTACTAGGTATCAGAATTCATTTTTGTTCATTTTTGACTCTTCTTGGCATCAACTGTACTGGTATGTTTGCTTGTGTTCCTGTTTGCCAGCTTTCGCTGTTCAAGTTGCAAGGCTAACTGATAAGCTTATATAATCTCACTATCCGACAAAGTTCAATCACCAATCACCCACAGCATCGAGCAACCATAAAGAGGAAACTTATGTGTTGAAATTCTTGCTGATGGCGGTTTGCCTCCTAGCCGTTGCGAACGAAATTGTGTACAGTGGGGAGGGCTCTGCCACTTACGTGTCACTTAACTGTTGGAAGTTCCCAATAAATTACTAGTAATTGATTTTGCTCATGAATTCAAAGCCGTTACTGTGGTCCTGGCCTCACCTGGTCTGCCTCTATGTTGCCCCTCTCTTTCTCCAGTCCTTCTTTCTAGCACTCAAACTCTTTCTCTTTCTCTCTCTCTCTCTCTCTCTCTCTCTCTCTCTCTCTCTCTCTCTCTCTCTCTCTCTGTCGTGTAGCTTAGAGTAGCCTGGCTGCCTATGGTACATCTACTGTAGTTGAAAACCTGCAGGATTGACCGATTAATTCTCAGCAGCTAATTAATCATGCTAATAACAGCCACCAGCTGGCTAATTGTACCGATCCCAGCAACACTTCGGGTGTCACCACCCCGTATTTTATGCATAACTGAGTAGCGCGTAGCGGCTCCACCTCCCGTGGCTGTTATACGCCTTAACTCCCGCCGGTAGTCTAATAATCAATGAAAACCTGGTGAGGCGAAATCATAAAAAAAAAGATATGCCGGTCATTCGAAAATCAGATAATTGAAGCTGACGCACTAGCATGCGAGTAATTTACACGGACTGTCTTGAAGCAACTCTGATGTATATGGTGCCCTGTGAGAGCTATGGGACTCGGTAGATGACGATTGCGTGGGTGACCGGTTGGTCAACTACGAAATAACAGGTGGCACTTGTCGTCTAACCCGTGATGACCGTCTGGTCCAGTAGCGCCATGCCGGCTGAACGAATTCTCTAAAAGGAAAACCCTGGCCTGAATCGAGCGATGGATCGATACACACTGACAGTGACAAACTCATGGCATGTAACGAGCGGCGCCGGTCGATTTAATGAACTCGATCTTGCTGATCCTGCCGACGGTGCCTTGTAGCTTAGCGCATTAACTACTGCGCTTTGCGACTTCGGCCGGTAAACTTTACGCGTGCAGGCGCCGCAATGCTTGTAAAATGGTTGATTGTTTCGAAGCGGATATGGATGCGATGGGGCTAGCTATAGACTTACAATGCTGCTGAGATTTTCAGCAATAATTTCTATTATTACAAGCTTGCAACTTGACAAGTCATTAAAATTAATGTCATAGATCCCACTGCTCCAGAAGAGTGCCCTGCATATGGCATGTACTGTGATGAACCCGGGGGACTCGAACGAAAGATTCACATAGCAAACTCGGTCTACTACAGTGACGGTTGCCTTCGACGTCCTTGTTACCGTATTTGGCCGTTGTAGCGCTCTGCTTGATGAGAAAGAAAACCCGCACACACATCCCCAAACGCACAATAAGGCGACCGGCAAAAAAGAGGTATCTGTTGATCTGTTTGGACGTTGACGTCATTCTCTCGTTCTTTCGCAATCATGATGGGCAGGGGTCACCTTAAAATCTACATCTAGGTGATCTGGGTCTGAACAGTAGATTGCGATCGTCTGCGTGGTAGTGCTCGTTCGGTCTTGGCTCGGATGTAAATGTACTTAGATCTAGATCAACGTCTACGTCAATGACACACGAGAATGGTGGTGATCCGAACCGAGGAATTAGCCGAGGAACCAAGCAGTTGCTGAAAGTGGGCCCTGGCAGAGGGCGGATCATAAACGAAAATGTATACGACACAAGCCGTTAGGGATTCCGCAAACGCGATCATGACTGAGACGCCTAGAAGCTTGATCAATGTCTGGGGCACTGATCGAGATGGGACGGTATACTATCGCGATCGCGAACTGCTACGTATGCAGTTTCGAGCGCTGGAAGCTAAACTATGCCATCGGACAGCCAATCAACTTGAAGTATTGTCTTTCTGATCCTCCGTGGCCTCTGCAGCCCTACTTTACTTTCAACCGCTTTTTATTTCAGAGTTTTATATGCAGCTAGCCAGCATATCTCTGGAATGACGTTGTATCCTAGTGTTATTATCTTGCATGTGCGAAGGCACCTATCCGACTTGAGGTCAGGAGCCAGTGGAAGGCATGTTCTAAGCCGGCAAGTCGGGGTTCTTTTAAGTTGTAACATACATGCAGAAATCCGGATAAACTCAAGTTTTGACGAACCTTTCTATCGATATGGTACAAGACTATGGCAGAATAACTTCACCCTTACGGCAGAATAACCTTGCTGGCCCATAAATTATAAAGCTTGCTCGTCTACCACGCCTATGGTAAGTTACGTTCCGCGGAGCTAAACTATTCTCATATGAATTGTGTGACGACGAATCTGAAGCATGGCTGCTGGCACCTTATATATACATGTATAGACCTGACATGATTACGCGCAGGTGCATGCACTTGTTTCAAATGAAGGCTTTTTGATGTTGTTGTTGATCAGATGCCAGGAGGAGGCCAGTTACCAATTCTGAGGCATGACTACATGAAGTACAGACTGAACCCCTAGCAAATCTAACTGCAAGCTTCACTGAAAATCTATGATCACAACTCATAGACGAGGAGGGAAAATACTGCTGTGCGCAAAACAAGAATATTACTGCAGTCCCGCGGTACTGTTGCACATGCTATGAGTGTAGAACAAGGTCATCCAGAAAGGCTGTCCAAAACCACTGAGAAACATGCAAACTTTTTCTCCGTTTTGCTGTTGGATGCTGCACTGATTCTACTATACCTTCGATCTGCGCGATCGGTTGATTAACGGTTGAAACTGTAGATACAGAACTTAGAACGGACCAGTGACCTGCGTTTTCAGTACACGTGGCTTCTGTCATTACATTAATTGATACGGTGATTGATGGCGGTTCGTAGTTTTAGTGTAAATTGACACAAAACCAGAATTGGCAACGGCTTAGTAACTTCAACGGCGCCTCAAGCAATGACCGATTTCCCCCCTTGGGGTTTCACCTGTGCTGCAAGGGCAGGCGGCATTCGATTTTAGTGTTCCAATTATGTTATTATTTTTATAGAGGGTGCGCGTATTCACTGTTTCAAGCTGGCGAGTTGTGCCACGATGTGTGTGTGTGTGTGTGTGTGTGTGTGTGTGTGTGTGTGTGTGTGTGTGTGTGTGTGTCTTATGCACCTGCGTTTCTATTGAAGAGTTTGAGTGTGGGTTGGCGAGCGGCCGAGGTTCGTACGGGCGCGCCGCCCGCCCGAGACATGCGCCCGAGGGTTTCAAACTAAAGCTGTCGCCACAATCGACTAGACTCTGAGTGTATTAGCAATTAATATCTGATTGGGAACACCTTACCCCATGGCGAAGCTTACAATTGCCTGTGGTAACATTAATATCGCCTTCGACGACACAAGAAAGCGGAAAGATATACATGTATATGTACTTAAAATTTGCTTTCACTTTCGGTCTAGAAGCAGTACTCCTCAACAGCTTCTGTTCATATGCACGTACATGTAGACATACAAGCAGTGCTGAAACTGTTACGTATATGTATACAGCTGCAGGGTCACGTTATGGCTACGTACATCTAAATCATGATTAATTAGCAGTACACTTTTGGGCTAAAGAGGAAACAGAGCGGGGGGATACTTGAGGCCTTTCTCATCCACGAAAGAAAACCAGCGAGCCGGCAACAGAGACCACTCTGTACTACTAAACTGCTTTCAGGGAGAGACAGGCCCGCACTGAAACCCAGCATCACGAATGTAATCCTAAACACGATATCCGTGTTTTTGCGTCTCCTTTTCAGGACTTCTTTTCAATTTCTGCTATGCACCCGAGCCCCGTTCCTGCTCTTTTCACACTGCAATGATGGCCATGCTTCTCGAAGTGACTGGTGTATTAGCGTCTCCTTCCTAACTTAAGGCTGTTTGCAAGGCGCATGCCATCATGTGACGACACTTGTTGGCACAACGATCATCGGCCGCGGACGTAATTAAACCCGCCAGCGTCACGGATAAGACTTGACGGATGTTAATGAAAATCCTGTGCGTCAACCGAAACAATTCTAAACTTTCCACCAAAAAATTCTTCCAATTGATACCGGGCTTACGGTTCTCGCTTTCGAAAATGTTCCTCCTCTTCAGCAACTGGCAAGCGAAAGCATGGACGATGTGATCTGTTTGTGACTGTAGTAAAAGACCCTATAACATGGGGGGGGGGGGGGGCATAGCAATCCGCGAAACAATAACTATGGAGCAATCTGAAGCCGAGCAAGGCGCAATTACTAGTAGTTAGCTGTTATTCAAGCCCCATCATGTGGTGCTCTTTGCGCAGCACAGCCGTTTTCATGAACCTTTGAACGCTTTAGCCAAGTTGCTGGCTATTTAATAGCGGGTTTGAATTCAAACAACAGACAGTATTATGGTTCCGCGACGGCGTTTCGTAGTCGGGAATGCCTGCAACCGTTGTAACCAAGATATGGTATGAATGTAGACCGGCCGGCAGCAAGTAACGATAGACCGAAGAATAAGTACCGACTGCTGAAGAGCAGTGTGCAAAGGTTCATGAAAACGGCTGTATTTCACATGTCGTTCTTCGGCCAGCGTTGTACGTTTCCAGCAGGCTGAGCAAGCGATCGGAGCTGGCCGCTACAGATGGTTCTGCGAACGTGCGCCTCGGCTGCACAGCTACAGTGGTTGTTGCTTTGGTAGGCAGTTGCATGTAGAGTATGTCCGCGCCAGGAAAATTGCAGGGCATCAAAGCATGCATTGACGATCGATGCCCAACTTGTTAGAGCGAGTTCAGCTGCTTGTACCACTCTGGTTCTGAGTACCATGGAGTGGAATATAATAAATTGCTTTTATCGAGGTTCGGACCCATGGCCGTAATCATTCGCTCTCGGTAGGCAATTTTGCGTATTTAAATCCAAGCCTAGTCAAGGCAGAAATGAGAAACAGAACCTGCATGGGGGAAATTTTTAAATTTGCACTGTAGACTGTAACCTCAGAAAATTTCAGCGGGCCCGATTAATGGTTAAATTTTCAGTAACCTTCGCCTGATGGACTTTTGGTAGTTCTTTGCGGTAGACTGTGCTACACGCGCTCTACAGACATGTAGATCGTACATCAAGGTGAAAATTTAATTTAGGTATCAGGAGTTACTGTATACGTTTACCGAAAATACCGAAATCAATGCAAATGCACAAAGGAAATTCTGCAAAAATACAGTTTCTCAACTTTGAAGTATACGTTTGAAACAGTCCCAAGCGAGGCTTTATTCCGCCATTCAGCATGTTCAACGGGGACAAGCTGAAGTTGAACAGATGACGTTTACGGATGTCTGGAATGTACATGCAGATCTCACGATTTGTATTTGTGTTTTCGTGTAAGAGTGGTTCGCGTAAGAGCAGTTCTACATCGCCCACGTGTCGGCCTCGACGGATGCGTGTATTTCACGCTGCAGCTGACTCCATCGAAAAGACCGCTGACGCGCTGTGCATGTACTGACGTCAACGTGAAAAGTCGTTCCGTTCCGTTTGCTGATATGACTTATAAACTTACAAGCTTCGACTCTGGGCTGCAGAGCCGACGGACAGCGGCTAGCGCTACATCGGCTAGGCGATCGTTCTGGTCTACGTACATAAGGTTAAGGCGAGCCAGGCAAGCCCGCTCATTTCAGCTGTTCGTCGACCAGCCTACCAAGGTCGAACACGTCCCGTTCCTCCCGTTCGTGACAGCGTTCTGACCCGGTAGGTACCCATGCTGAAAATGCCGGCTCCAGCATTGACCGGGCAAGTACCGTGTTGAACCCCTTTTTATGCGCAATCGCAACGCGGCTGCTAGCTCCAGCTGATAATTTTGGTCGCATCTGTCGCATCTCTATTACCTGCCCACATGTGCATGGGCCTTGCTGCATGCTGTCAACCGATTGTGCCTGTAGTTGTAATCGATTACTAGTATATAATGAGCAGAGCGAAGCCCGTGCCGAGGACGAAACACCATTGACACAAATTCACTGTGTCAAGGGAATTGGTCTGACTTGTTTTGGCGAGGTCTGAAAACTATTCTCTTTTTGTTGTTTGCTTTTGAAATTAACTCCTACTCGACGCAGCGACGCTTCTGGGAGCCAGTTGAGTCTTACACGTACTACTCCATGGCGACCTGCTGCTTCTCACAGTGCCAGGGACCTTTCCAGGCCACCATTCGACCGGCGTATTGGATTCCTGGCTTGCGGACACTACACGCTGCAAAAGAATCGTAAGACAGCTGTGCACTTGGACTTCATTCGAGGATGTATGATAGAAATTTGTTGTTTTGCTACCCTTAGCTGGGACCTCGGCGGTACTCCTGATGACAACCTCGAACAGCTGATCGATACGGTGGAGAAGTTCGAGAGAGAACAGCGTTGGTACGTACGGAAGGTAAGCGCGGAGGGTCTGCGTGCGTCCGTACGTTTGTTGACAGGCAGGGGAGCCAAGGGAGTTGTGCGCTGTCCAAGCGTAGTGTCGAAGCTATCTAAGGAAACCGAGTAACTCCAAGTCACGCTTTAGTTTATCTGTTTTCAAATTTGCCCTATTACTAGCGGAGTCGTCGAACTGTGACCAGTAGTGCGTGGTCGACGAAGTGAGGGCCACTTACAAAGTGTGGTATGCTAGCGCAGAACACGTGTCGCGATGATGCTAGCGTGTATGTAGCTAATTTCTGTTCTCTCTCGAACATTTGCCACTTTTGTGAACGGAATGTCAGGTTTAGCGATCTGTCAAAATGCAGTGAAATCGACCTTCTCTGTTCGGGCTGGAAACTCGCGAGCAAGCGTTGGACAGTGTACCTGGCCTGTTGGTTTCGAGCGTGTTCAAATTTAATGGCTCATCAACAGCGGGCTTTTCATATTCGCTAGCGAAGCGCAACGAGAACGAGCAGCGGCATCCATGGTTAGTCCTCGTAGGCATCCTAGTTGTCGTGGAAGCGAGAGAGGGACTTGCGAACGGCTGATCCCACATGCTTTTTCCCGCGTGCGTTCGCTCCAGGCATCAGATCAACAGGCATCAACCGTACCGGCGTGGCCCGTCGACGGCCGTATTTTCCCGTGCTTTAGCTTTGTGCAATGACGTGCGTATGGGGGCGAGAGGGCGTACAGTGTGATCAACAGTGGATTATAATATGCGATCAATAACGCTCATGAGTCATAGTGGAAACTTCAGATGTCGCTCTGCACTGCAGGATTGCTCTGCATCAAAAGTCGGTAGCCGGACATAAATAATGATTAGCTGTTTGTTGCGACATCATCGTCTGCCAGTTCCTATTGTGGTCATCTTCATGTTAAAATCGGTTTGTGTTGTGTCAACGGCGGCTTGGGCTAATGAACAATCGGAAATGTTTCAAAACAGGTTACCAGGCGCAGTGCTTAGGCTAAGAATCGTGGCCCTCTATGTAAGTGGTCACGTTGCTAGAGTATAAAAGGGCTCGTAATTAAAATAATTATTAACTACTGCATAAGCGCCATGGCCTCTACATCCGTCGGAGAATTGTGTACAATGACCAGCTAGCTCATGTACCTGTAGAATTTTTAATATATGTACGAAAAAAAGCACATTCTTTCAAGCAAAATACTCCCTTAGCGTGAATACATGGAAAAGTGAGAGATGTTACCGAATACCACAGGTCCATTATTGTTTATTGGAATTAATTTTAGGGGTCAGAGATGAAAGGATTAATTATCAAATATGTCAAATCAGCTGAGAGCCATTTTTTGCCAAACGAGGTCTTCAGCATGGCCTTATCCATTGGCAAAGAGCAGGGGGGGGGGAACAATTAGTTGATAAAGTTGAATGATTATTTATTTTCTTTACGATGGATTAGCGATGAATAATCATTAAAAGACCCAATTCAGCAATACAGTAGCCATGGCCTAACATTCATGTTCAACTTCATACAGAGTACCAACACGTACTATGTGCTTTCACAAAACTGTACAACGGCTCATTCCACATAAGAGCATTGGCTCCCTGTTCAGGGAGCCAATGCATTGTATTTGTAACACATTACACACAGCATCTTGTCTAAACAGTTGGTTTTCATCTTAATTACAATATATACATTCTACTGTAAACCTTCATTTGACTAGGTGCTAAGGTCGCTGCAGGTTCGAGTCCGCTGTGCACTGTAGCCACTAAGAAGAGAGAATGATTTGTTTATGATTCTCCCAATGAAAATTTTTTCTTGAAACCCAGAAATGTTTGTGTTCCAGAAATTTCACAGTTTTCATGCAGTCAATGAAATTGCAAAAGGTTTTGGTCATGAAAAGTGAAGTAGAGTATATCTACAGGCTGGAAATGCACCCTTACTCTCCGGAGAGTAACCAAGTTACAAAAATGTCTGGACCTGAAACAAGCGAAGCTTGCACATCATGACATTAAGTGGACATGAATGTTTCTGGCTTTGCAGTATAGATATTGTAAATTAATCATGATGCACAGATCATCTCATTGGAGCGGCGGGGTCAGCTCTGGTGACCAGAAGACCTCTCCATCGGCTGGAGTGTGACGATGCCGGTCTACTGCTGCAACACTCTCTATTCCTCCTCCATGACCTGTTCAACTTCCATAGCCGTTGCTGTTGAGCAAGAACTGTTGAAACACTGTGGCTGCCGGTGACTCAGCTTGCCTGTGTGGTTTTTACTCACTTTTAAGTGTCTGCATACCGCTATGGTCTGATCAGCTGCAGTCTTCATGTAGTTTACATCCAGCAGATAGCTGAAGTTTTCTAATCTTGTTGATGGTAAATCTACTACAGTCCACACCACAACAGCACAAGTAGGTCTATCCTATCATGTATCATGTACGATGACGTAGACCTACAGTGCAGATAGCTGGCGCAGCATGCAGCTTGAGTCAACAGATCTATGGTCCAGTGGTCAGCATGACGTGGCCGTCGATCTGTGTGAGCAGCTGCACATTGCAAGTATACACAGTCTACAGATCTTTTCCGATTAATCATTAAGAGATGATCGATTGTTAAGAAATATAATTGATTATTAACCGACTAATCATTTGACCCCTAGCAAAGAGTCTATTGTCACAAGTAAGCACTGATAAAGGTGTACCCAATTGTTTTAGTATGTAGATAAAGGTCTGGGAAATTTTTTTTCAGCATTTCACACTGACTAGCATCTTGCTTCTGCTTTCAACTTCTCTTTATTGCCTTCTTATCCACTCTCATGCATGGATGCCTCCTTGCTAAATTTTGGTAACTCTGTCTCCAGATATGCTTCGCACGCGCGTGCACACACACACGCACACACACACACACACACACACACACGCACGCACGCACGCACAGAAACACACATGGGCCTCAATTAACACTTCATTACAATGTGTGGGAGTTAAAATCACCACCCAAAGGATTACATGTATGTGATGCTGTGGAAAGGAAAAGTTTTGAGAGAAGTGTTTTGTTATCTCTCTGAAAGCTGGAAAATGTTCAATTTTGTATTGTCATTGCTTGATGACTTGCTACTCTGATCTGCTTCCCAAGAGCTAGATAGAAATTTTTAGTGGGTCTTTTCCATAGATCACAGATGTAACCTCTGAGCACACTTGCTGAAGTGACACAAATGGGTTAATTTTCAATGTGCTCAAGCATTTTACTCAAAATGGCTGGATTTGGATAGGGTGATATGTGCCTGCAAACTGCTCATTCGAGTTGCTACTGTTTCCTAGTTTAGTATTCATATAACAGCTCTTCCAAAGAATTGTATCTTGATTGACTGAAAGGGTTATCCTCCTCCAAAAAATGTCTCCTCTTTTGCCACTTGCTCTTGTTTCTGCCTGTGGCATGCTTGGAAAGGGTTTTGAGGTGATTTTTTGGGAGAGTAAAACAGGGTTTGGGGTGCTACAGGAATTTTTGTAATTTAAAGCAGCAGCATCACCATGTGCCGCATGGTGTGGATTATATGGAAACTGGGCCACTATACGAATACATGCATGTAATATGAAGCACTTGAATGACTCCTGGGCTTAACAGTGCCAGTGCAGTCCACATGTGATCAAGAGAATCTATGCATCTTTGCATCACAGCAATTGCAATTGCCTGCTAGAATTTATCCCTCTCAATATACAGTGCATAGCATGGCAATTCTGCTTAATAAGGTGTGAACCCTGTTTGATCTCTGAAGCTGAGAGAAAAAAACAGGATGTCAGATGCCCAGAATTCTATTCGAAGGACCTGCTTGCAGAGACATGATGATTTCTATTTTATTCAAAAGTTTTCAGAGAAAGCAAGCTGTTCGAGCGGCATGCATATGCTTGAATTCTCAATTTGAGGCGTATTCTCTTGGCCAAGGCTGTTTGGTCACTGCAGATTGTCATACACCTGTAGTTAACAAGATTGACTGCATTATTAATCCCCTATACAGTGAGACTTCACTCAACCACACACGTTTGTCACACATGAAAATATGCGAACAGGCGGGGGTACCAGATACTGTGAACAGCAATCATCATGCATAATAACGTTTATGGTGTACATTTGTTTCCTGTAATTTGTATGTGGATAGTGAGGGATCCAGCTGAACAGGGACTGGTTAAGTGAGGTCTCGCTGTACATGTACTTTGGAATGTACCTCTGTAGTTACATAATGTCAACGGTGCAAATTAATGTCCTTTGTTGTGCATAGCAATGTTGAGGAGAGAGCACAGTGTAGATGCTAATATTCCCTCTTTCCCTTTCCTCTTCTCTCCCTGTTTCTGTCTTTCTTGCTCTCGCACATCAGGTCGACAAACGGCGCCACTTCATCCGTATTTTCTCCTACACGGAGGCACAATGGTTGGATGTAACTGAAATTCGCCTCGTCAAACGAGACCAAGGAACGCTGGCAAAGGTATGCGAATGGTTTACTCGGGAGGTGATGCACTTTGGAAGAAAACTGATAGACACAAACGCACTCCACAGGTCTGCATATACACACGAACTTGTGTTTTGTTGTGTGGTTCTCAGTACTCAATTTTTTTGTTGATTTATGTAATTCCTTGGTTCCTCTCTCTCTCTCTCTCTCTATCTATCTATCTATCTATCTATCTATCTCTCTCTCTCTCTCTCTGTCTCTGTCTTTCTCCGTCTCTGTCTCTCTCTGTCTCTCTCTCTCTCTCTCTCTCTCTCTCTCTCTCTCTCTCTTGCACATACACATGGGCTGTATAATACGCAGTGCATATTATACAGTTCAATTCAGCTCCACAGTGCAACTGTTGCTTGAGATTTGTTGTACTTATAAGCATATACCCAAATAGTTATTAAGTAAATGTGTTGTCATTGATTGTGGCTAAGTTGAGCCATCTTGTGGAACCCCGTCACCTCCCTCCTCCCCC
>JAOWAW010051121.1:17865-28628 GCA_028565695.1 Nicola tetela | reverse complement strand
AGAGAGAGAGAGAGAGAGAGAGAGTGAGAGAGAGAGAGAGAGAGAGAGAGAGAGAGAGAGAGAGAGAGAGAGAGAGAAGACAGACAGACAGGCAGAGACAGAAAGAAAGGAGAGAGAAGAGGAGAGGGAGAAAGGGGGAAATTGTGAGAAGGAGATATAAACAGGAGAGAGAGAGGGAGAGAGAAAGAGAGAGAGAGAGAGAGAGAGAGAGAGAGAGAGAAATAGAGAGAGAGAGAGAGAGAGAGAGAGAGAGAGAGAGAGAGAAATAGAGAGAAAGCTGAGAGAGAACAAACTTTCACAGGTGAGTACGCGCATGTGTGTTCATGGCCGTTCACCGTTTACGCAACACTAGCTTGCACGTTTTCCCCAGATCATCGGTTGTGCAGATGTGATGGAAAACGTGCTGGCAGTTGGTACATTGCCCCAACACCAGCGTGCCTAGAAAGGTGCATCCGCTCTTGCAGCATCCTGATGTCTCTTCTGCAGCGTGCACCCCGAAGATTGCCTTCAAAAAGGCCAGCTGATCAGCCCAATTTGTGCATGTATGGCTGCCCGTGGCATCTGCACCTTTGACATCTACACCGCTACCGTGGCAACGTTCATGCGGGGGCGCGCGCCGGCAGGTGGCCCCAGCCTAGCTTTCGACGATCAATCGAGACTCGATCGATCGCCAATGTTTTCTCGTTCAAAACAGGGTTGACCCTGGGGTGACCCTTATTCCGGGTTGACGATTTGTGGGCGGGGAGAGGGTAGCAGTTTACCACCACCAATGAGGAGACTGGCTCTGGAAATATTTTCCCCATCTCCGCTAGTGTGTTTCCAACATTTTAAGCCCAACCACGCGTGAATAACACATCTTGTGGCGAAGTTAGAGCTGCGCAGAGCTAGGTGGACCCTTATTCCGGGTTTCGAATTTCACTCTACTAGTAATTAATACTGATTATAACTTCCATAGGATCCGGACTTCAGAGATCCTGGCTGGGTAGTCATAGCATGAGGAGGACTGGCGTGCTGGCAAATCCTCTTCATGCTATAAATTCTATGTATCTCGTTCCCTAAAATTCGAAACAGGTAGATCTACACGCGGAAGGAGGAAAAACAAAACCCAGTTGAAAAGATGAAAAAAGTCCACCTCGAGCTGTTAAAATTGCACTGAAGAACTGGAAATTGTTGTTAAGTTCGTTAGCCTGACGTAAGGCCAGCAGAATTAATTAACTAAAATTAATTCAAAACCTTTTTTCACCCATCGGTGCTGCAGTATATTAAATGTACATGTAGGTGACGTAAACCTATACTTAAGTTTTCGACTCTCCAAACTTGAAGAATGAAATTTAATTCCAAACGAAAAGTCATGTTTTAGGAAATAACGAAATATTTCACAAATAAAAATTTCTCTTCTACAGTAGCCAGCTTACAGTATACACAAACAGTGGCAGGGTTTGCGCTAATGCTTCATATTTTCAGTGGAATGCAGAGTACCCGGTAACTGTTGTATATACCTGGTAGTGTGTGGAATGCAGAGTGCCCAGTAACCATGGTAACTGTTGTACATACCTGGTAGTGTGCGGCTTAGGGACATGATAATTGTGGTAAAATGAAGAAAACAGAAATCATTACTGGAAAGTGGCAATTTAATTAACTTTCCACATTTACTGAAACAAACAAGTTGTGAAATACCACCAGATAGAAGGACGAAGGCAATGACAATGCTGCCAACTCATGCGACTTTTCAGATGTCTTCCAAAATCCGATGCCTTGTCTGATTGTCTCTCCAATGCTGTTGGTTGTCCAAAAAATTGTAGGTGGTCCAATCAGTAAAGTTTTTTTTTCATATTTTGTGCAGTAAATTGTCAGAGGTAGCAGCCCCACTCCAGCAATGCTGATGTATATTTGGCTGCCAGCGTGACTCTGCTGTAGTGAAATGCTTAGTTACCATGGCAAAAAAGAGTCACATCCTGGTCTGCATGGGGAAAAGTTTTTACTATGTCTGACTTTCAGTGATAAAAATTTGGCAGCAGTGCAATGAGGGATCTTGAAAAGAAAGGCATCTGGTAAAGTGGAGAAAAAGTGCAAGAGGCATAGTCTGCAATATGCTGCACAGAGTAGGGAAGAGAGAAGACATAAGAAAGAAGGGGAGGCTCAAGGTCAGAGGTCAGACAGGAATATTGTTGGAGAGCAAGAGAGGTGGTTTCAGTAATGTTCACATGGATCTGTTGTTGTGACATGAAGCTGGGGTGGAAATTGGGGAGCTTTATATCATGTTTGAATTCAATCTACACTGCATCATGTTATGTTGAGTAAAGAGGTACTGATGACTAGGTGTCGGTTGGTGCGTGCACATGCTAGAATCAATAAACAATTGTTTGGATCCCCCTTTCTCCAGGGTGCACTGGTTTAGTTTCTGTTTTTGGTGCAAAATCGTAGTACATGGGCCAGATAATTCATGTACAAGTAAATTATTATTATTATTATTATTATTATTATTATTATTATTATTATTATTATTGTTATTATTATTATTATTATGTTTTTGTGACCCTGGGATGTGTTTTTAAATGTTTCAACAAGTCTATCCCAGATGATCTTAGCTCTTAAGGCATTCTTTGTGCTCTGAGTTTACTATAATAGTCGACATAGTCAGCAGATATCTCTACGTACATGTATGAATCAGCCAAGGAAGCACTATCAATCAATCTACTACTGTAATTAATTCTTGAAATTTTTGGCTGACATATTTTTTTCCAATATTATGACTAAGCTCAAGTGCCTAAATCGAAGTCACACTGAGAATTATGTACATGCATGTATAATGTGCATGTACATCGCTTTGTTTTGATGCACTATCAGCTGTTGACTGGTGACACTAGAAGAGGGTATTCATGTGGTTGTTAGCACTCTGAAGAAATGGCATGCTACAAATAATGATGCTTGAGCAAATTCATGATACTTTGCTGAAGTGCTTTGATGTGCAAGAGCAGACAACCGAGACATAATGTTGAAATATCATCCTGCAAACCATTGTCATAGCTGGAATGCAAAATAACATGTAGGTTGGTGTGTACATCATTCAGGCATCATACATATAACACATTGTGTTAGGAAATGTGGATACATTTGTGTTACTTGATAATTTTTGTCGGAGCCAAAGACATGTATCAATATCTAGACAAACTGCATACAGACTTTGCACATGCAATAAAACTGATAAAACCTAAACCTGCACACTTACAGCTCGTCAGTTGGTTTTAATAAGAATTGTTCTTTCTTTTTTTTGTTATTATTTCAAAGTACTTCCACCAGCAATAGTATTGGCAAGATCACATCAAGATGTCCATTGATTATGCAATGTACATTTTAAGTATGTCTTTACAGCTTGTTCACATACTAAAATATACAAACCAAATCCCTTGACCATCTACAACAATATATATACACTATAAATTTAAAGTAACACCATCACACACAAAACACAAAACATTGAGCTGAAGTGTGTCGATAGAAAAAAAGCTCTTCTTTACCATAACCTGTTTATCAATATCAGACAACTCCTGCAGCATGCTGGAGTCAATATGTTGCCATGGTTACATACTAGTGCAAAGCACGAAGACAAGGAGTCAATGAGCAACAATTTGCATTTCAATTAGAAAAAAATGTCAACAAAAATATCAACATGAGGTTATTGGATGATCAAGGGATGTGCAGCAAAATGTACAACTATAAAATAATTAAAAAATCCATACGGACAGAAAAAGTATAACTGAGGGAGTCTACCCTCGTTAAGGTAACTCCGACTCTGTTGTAATGTCACTATGGCAGACCTTACAGGGCATCTAAGTTTCTACTCGTGTACAGGCTTTGTCATAGTGATGTCACAACTGTGTTGAGCCACCTACAAAAAAAGGATGAAGACTAGAGTTAGTTGCCAGCAACCTGAATGAGGTAAAGACCTTTATTTGCTTCCAGCCATGAATAGTGCGATTGGCCTCCTAGTTGTAAACTTAGCATGTTTTTCAAGAATTCTATCTAATTATAATCGAAGGAAAAATAAAACAGTATACAGTGTGTGCTGTACAAGAGCCATTTTTCTCTTACATGCAGAATATTGTCGAAGGAGATTATTTTAAATGCATGCAAATCCAACTGTCCGTTACCATTCAACCAACTCTTACTTGCCAGGTATGTGGTGTTCCAGATACTTCCTCTATAAATAGACGACAAATCACTGAAATCAGGGCATACCTTCAGATGAAGCCAATAATTGTCTGCCATGTTATTTGCATAAACTTGATTCTTCTCTTGATTTAACCGGTTCACCAACTAATCCCACTGGTTCTAGCTGAATGTTGTTGACTTGAAAGCACTGAGATTAGTTTTTCCACCTCTGGACCTGTTAGCAGCATTCAGAAACACCCAATTACCAAAATGCAGCAGGCCACAGAACCAACTACAAACACACTTCACCATGAACCACATAGAGCACTCACTGCAAGGTATTTCAAAATAGTCTGCAAACTATTGATGCATCAACAGTTTGTCGTACACACTTCTTGTGCAAGCTGCATGCCACCAATGTGAGGTGCTTCCTCAAGTCCATTGACACAATGTACATGTACTAGTATGTGTATATGTGATTTGAACTGCATGCATATATTATAGCATAAACCCTAAATACCGGTGGTGATGGCACTACAGATATGGTATTGTTATGACCATATGCTAATCCCTCTTAAACAACTACCTGCAATCACGTCTGCTGCTATGCCTCACAGCAGGTTAGTTTAACCATCAGGCTGCTACAGAGTTTTGTCATTCTAACATGATTGTGATTTCAGTAAATTCCTCACTTGCAATCCAAAACAAATGGCATACCAGTACTTGAGCAAGGTGAGTGTCATACTTGGTACAGTGTTGACTTCACGAACATCCAGCCCAGAGAGGAAGACTCCACCACTCATCCGGCAGCCACAGTTGTTTGGGACAAACTCTGAATTATGTCAGTTTGAAGTTACTGAGTGCCAGTCACTGGGCAATTTCATAGAATTCAGCATCCCTCTCATTCAAAATGTAGCCTGGTTGATTTATCACTTCCAAGGAGTCAGTATGTCTACTTGCAGTGTCTAGCGATGCTGGTTGCGCATTAGTCTGAAAGAGGGGAAATAACTGAACATAATTTTCTACAGGTTGGGTTGAAACAATCTGATCTGCTGACATCTCACTGTACTTCTTTTACAAATTGTTGTCTTTCTTACTTGTGGGCTGAGAATCAGCGCCAGTACATTTTGGCTGCTCCCTCCAAGATAGATGTATATCACTTGCTGCATGCTGGAATTTCTACTAATTCACCAATTTCACACATCAACTAAAATTCATTGTTGTTGAACATAGCCTCCTCACACTTCAAAAAAATTTTTGTATGCATGATGTCTTTCAAATTCTCCTGAGTTGCAGAGAATTATGTTAAGTCTTGCTATCTAGTGTTGAGATTAAGACAACCTGCAAAAGGCTTCCCAGCTGTGGCTTTGATCTCCATTATACCGTTTAGTCATTTCCTTTCACAGAGTATATTTTCTATTTTCAAAGAAGATAAAATGTTGAAGGGAAACAACCTTTTAAGCCAAGTGTGTGGAACCCTTAGAACACACAAGTTCTTGTTTGAAAACCTGGTGAAGGGTCACACATATTTAACCTAAATTTTAGTTAAGAATCCTGCAATGTGTTGTTGTCTGAAGGAAAAGAAAGAATGTTTTGTGAAATGATATTTACGATGAATGTGACAAATTGACAACTCTGTGTGCAGCATACCCTGAGGCTGACCTGTAATGGTGAAGAAGGAGCTTGGCAGCTTCTTCAGCGTGCAGCTTTGCTGATAACACACGGTACAGATTGTGTGTTGTGGCATGCGATGGCAAGGACGAGCACCACTTTGCGAGAACATCATGGGAAGTTATTTGCCAGTTTGGCTTTCCACCTGAACTTGACATACTCTCGATAAAGCCAACTCCACCACCAGCAAGATGTTCCAAAAGATGCACCGCTAAACCTCTACATTTTCCCTCCTCAGATAAATAGGCACTGATTTCCCACAAAAGCGGCATATTTGAAGTCAGCTGCACATCTTGAAGGTTAGCCGGCACTTTACACTCACCTCAATGAACAAAAAAAAGTGCACATACACCATCCATTTTAACCACCAGCCAAAGCCAAGGTTTGTACATGCTTGATGAAAAAGTGTATGGTCAGAATATCGGTGGCACCAATGCCTAATGTGTGTGGATAACATCTGTGAACTGTTGCAGCTAACAACTCCTTTTTGAGCAGCTGGCACCAGGCAGGAAAGGATGCTAAGCATTCTTCCTCATTCCTCTTTACTTGTAATTGTCATGCCGATCTTAACAGTTTTATTTGACATCATGGGGCATCCAGACAGTTTGCTTGCCACACAAAATCATAAAGTGCAAAGAAAGCACGACGATCTTTCACCACTACAGCAGCAAGTCAGCCCATTCATTTATGAGTCTATCACTGCCATCCTCCACAAAAGATAACAGTAGCCCCTACACAACTAAACCAGCCTGTTTCACCATCCACAACAAGCCAGGAATAGGCTCTATCCATGCTCATTTTCTTACTGTAGTCTGGGATTGTCTGTTCACATCGTCGTTGGCTGGGTGGAGCTAGATTGTCCATGCTTTCTCCGGATGATCTTCTCTTCTCCCCTCTCCCAGATGATGAGCTTGAATGACTGAGCTGACCTGATGACAACAGCAAAGCATCAAAGTTCTCTACAGAAAACATCAGCCAAAAATGTTGAACAGTACAGACACGTACAAATTTATTCTGCGACTTTGCTACTCTTCACCCTACTGCTTCTAAATCTGTCATAAAGTGCCATCTCAGGTGGGTTTCTTTATGTTGCCAGTCTAAAATCCAAAACTCTGATCTTTCTAATTATGTCTTCTTTCCTTGCCAAGAGGGCTTCTTGACCCAATCTTCATACTCAAGTCACTCTCTCATGACAAGGAACACTCAATACTGTGAGGGTAAGAGTAATAGTGGTCACTGTTCAATGAAAATGAAATAATGCACTGGTATGGAATACACATGCACCCTGCCAATGAATTACACAGCAAAGTAGAACAGGGTAGCGCTGGAGCAGCTGAATACACATGACCAAAGCTACAAATTAGCCATGCTACCAGAGGAGGATCAACGTGCTCTGGCTCAAGTCTACATCCTGAAAGCTGATTATCCTTGACAGCATAACCAAACATCAAGCAGGGAGCCACACAAGTTGCCTCTTCCCTCTGATTTGAACCAGAGCTTCCGAGCATAGGCAAGAAGCTTGAAACTATTGACATCTCAGGTGGCAGCACAATCACACAGCTTCTTTGGGTCAATTGGCACAAGCTCCAGCTGCCTTGCACAAAGACATTCTGAAGGGAAGAATGTGATCTGGCAAGATTTTCATTTTGGGATTGAGTTGTCCTTTAAGCAGCTACTTGTTTGACCTAGCATAGATAACAAATTTCTGATATTTCCTTATAGGGCAACTCAACCCCAAAAGCTACATTTTACCAAGTTGTCTTCTTCCCTCCGGAATGTCTCTGTGTAAAGCAGTGGGAGCTAGAACTGCCACCTTTTGTTGATCAACTAAGGGGAGCTGCATTACCGTTAATCCCTCTAATCAAATGGAGTACTAATTTTTGGTCTTTGCAGCACTACCGTATGTACTATCGGAGCCAGTATAAACTGTTAGGAAGAAATCAGATTCAGGGTTAAAACTATGGTAGCGCATACTGGTGTATGCATATGTTGAACAGTACTAACTTTTGGGAGGACCTCTGGAGCTACAACTGAAAACTTTGATGTGGTGCCGAAACTTGGGCACGAATCATGTACCAGCAGTGATTCCTGCACAAACTCAACCTACGACATGTAAACCTACAGCCCATACGTCTGGTAGAAGCTACGCCAATAGGCTGCACATGTATCTCTCACTTCTAACTGAAGATTGCCATGACTTGGGCCACCGTGGGTAGTCTGAGTTAGTGAGTTTGGGGCACTTAATTTGGAAGGAACATATTATGGGGTTCATTACGATAATAGCAGATTTACTGAAACCTGTAAGGACGGAGGGGGGGGGTACAATTTTCAGGGGCATACAAGTACTTATTTACAGGGATTTACAGGATTGCACCCATGCCTGTAACGTAACTTACAGCCAAGTATAAAAAAATCAGTTGTTTCTCATCCGATTAAAAAGTTAAAATTGAGGTGGGTGGATGGATTTTTTTAAATTTTTATATGTACTTCAGTATCAGCTCGGACTATTGTGGTCTGCTTGCTGGATGCCATGAGCAGGTGGAAAGCAGACTGTGCAGGGGCAGGCAAGCTGCCTGTGCCACTCACAGCATCGTTCGGAGTGATGGTGAAACTGATGAACCGGCCCAACACCAACATGTCTGCTACAATGGACTGGCAACTCACCTGGACCCTACTTCACCCTTTCCGCTTCCTACTCTTGCAGAAACGACTCCATTGCAGAGATTGCTTTTGATTGGACAAGACTCATCCAGCGCACCGGAACTGAAATGTGAGTAAACAAACATTGCCCAGAATGGAAGAATCTGGAACAACACAGCCATACCATGGCTTGATTGCATGACTGCTGCAGACAACGAGGAACGCCATTGAAGTTTAGCAATAGACACACAATGAGCTGACAGAGAATGCAGCTGGCAGATGAGGCACACTCAAAGGTCTCATATGCGAAGCCTAGCCATATGGCTAAGCACAAGTGCATGTTGTAGTGAGGGGACAGAATGCACTTAGTTGTGTTGTCTACCATGTTTGTCACGATCGAATGCACTAGGTGTGAATTTTTTCAAGCCCAGGCTATTAGAACTGGGCATGAGAATGTACGTGTCCTCCTTCTTTTAATTTTCTTTTTATGAAAAATATTTTCCACAAAAATAAAAATAATATCATCAGGCAGCAGGCAAAATTGAGGTGGTTGGGGATGAGAAACAACTAAAATTTTTACTTGGTCTAACATAAGTTGTCTCAAGCTTCCAGCTGTGCTTCTACATGTACATATACTTGCATGCAGATCTATGAACAATTCCTATGCTCAGAAGCTCCAGTTCAAATCAGAAGAAAGAGACCACCAATTCCTCATTCCTTTCGTTGTATTCTGGCTCAAGTCTACATCCTGAAAGCTGGCTCTCCTTGCTACCATAACCAAAATTCAAACAGGGAGCCACACAAGTGGCCTCTTCCTTCCCGTTCAGACCAGAGATGGTAAGCATAGGAATTGTACATAGATCTACATGCAAGAACATGCACATGTAGGAGCACAGCTGGGTGCTTGGGACTACTTACATTACAGGTGTGGGTGTGATCTTGCAGTTCCCTTCAGCCGATCAGCGAAAGGTGGCAGCTCTTGCTCCTGCTGCTTTGCACAGAGACGTTCCGAAGTGAAGAAGACATTCCGGCAAAACTTTGATTTTCAGGTTGAGTTAAATATTACATCTAGGATACTAATATAAGTGAGATACATGCCATGCTTACCTGACGAGGGAGTAGTGTCATTGCTGTCCCAGCTGAGAGAGGTTTTGGAAGACCCAAATGAGTCACGCTTCTGAGCTTGCTGCAGCTCCTCTTGTTCTGGTAGAATTATCGCACAGAAAACACACACGTGCAGACAGTGCATAATAAGCTTAAAATGAACCATTTCAGGTGATGACATTAAAATTACAGTGATGCAGAAACATTTCCACGAAGAATTTCACTACAAATACACCTCTGGACACTGAACCAAATGTATTGCACAATGTTCATATTAACCAAACGGTAGCACCCCTAAGGGAGGGAAATTAATTGCTTTCATCAACCAAACATACGTGCTTCAGTTAATCCAGAGCACTGCAATGGAGTGTAACGGTTGATTGATTCACTGGAGACAACACTGCTGGAACCTGGAAGTTGCAATACAGAGGAGTGGCATGTTCTTACAACGATACACATTAGTCTTATCAGAGAAGAAAAAACGTAATTTAACCTCGCACAAAATGTCAGCATTAGCCCTGCTGTCCAGTAAATTGCAAAGGACTGATAACGTGAGTGTTTTTTGAAAAAAGATGACAACTCAAAGAACTCAAAGGTAAGGAAGAAGTAAATAATGAAGAATTAAGATTCTGTACATACGGCGCAAGAGCTGTGGAATGTCTTTGCTGATATCAATAGGCTGATATTCAACTCCACCACCAGGTACTGGTAAAAAGGGAAAAAAAGAAACTACAAACTCACAAAGACACGTTTAAATATGCTGGGCAAAAAAAAATTAATAGGACTCCAAAAACATTGCAAAACTATTCCTTCAGTTAATTCTGCACACTTACATGAAATTTAACTGAAAAGCTGCTCATTTGTATTCATATCAAGCCAGGGAAATCAACCAGCATCAGTAAGTATAGCAGACAAACAGCTCAGGCTTCTGAAGGCAATAGCTGTACTGGATGACAGAAAGAATCTTTTTTCCTCTGCCTAACAAATAATACTAGTATATTATGTTGTCAAGATTTAGTGAATTAGAAAAAAAGGATTTTAACTGGCCAACAATGCTCAGTTGTAACCCCTTAAGGGCTGGCTTTTAGTAACTATCTTCTGCATGGGTAAAAGGGAGGCTTCAACTCTCCTTTTTGCTTAAACACCAGGAAAATGTGCCACAACTATCGATGGTTTTGCACTAAAACAACATACCG
>JAOWAW010051121.1:7146-17765 GCA_028565695.1 Nicola tetela | reverse complement strand
TTCAACTCTCCTTTTTGCTTAAACACCAGGAAAATGTGCCACAACTATCGATGGTTTTGCACTAAAACAACATACCGAACTAGTGAAAACAAACACTCAGCGACTGGCAACTCTGAGCATACTGAAAAGCTTGTGATCTTCACCAAGACTTCACCAATAAATATCTAGAACTTTTATGACACATGTATGTGTGAATGGCCAATGTAAAGAAACAAATAAAAAACTGATTGAAGTGTTAACGGTATGAGCATACAGCTACTAGGTATGTTTGAGGACTGTCTATGAAATGATGACTGGTCATACTTGGATTCATAATCAATTTGAAAAAGTACATTATTACACTATTAGCCAAACATTCATCTGAAATGCTTTCATAAAATTCATTGGACAATTTGTTAAGTAAAACACAGCACAAGACATCATTGCCTACCTAACAATTGGAAGAAATTGGCGAGGTGTTTCTTGCCGATTTTTTGAAGACCATCTGCATACTTGGGTAGTTCATGCCACAGAGTGTCTAGCAGAAAGTCTGTTAGACGCCACATTTGAGCACCTTCATCCTCATAAACTTTTGCAAGGTACTCAGGCATTGTGTCAAGAAGAACACCGTTTTCTGACAACAGCCCTGTCAACTCATCAAACGGCAATTCATCCACAATTTGGCGAAACTCCTTTTCGAGTGATCCGGCCAGCAGCATCACTTCATCAACATCAGCACCTGAGAACAGAACAACACCAGAGCGGAGAACAGAGACAAGAGGCACAAAGATTCACCCCAAAAACTGACAAGCCTGTAACTCCACATCTACTCAGTAGTACAGAGGAGTGCCCACCACCAGTAACATTTTGCTTCAGAACTGTTTTCATGATCGAAATTCTTTTGATTACATCAGTGTGACAAAGTGCAACAAGCGAGTCATTCTGGAGAGAGTATGTATGTCATATAATATGGTAGGAATTTAAAGTATCAGAGGCACAAAAATGCATGTTTTCATTATGGTTGACCCCATGGCAGATCAAGGCCTTATACCACAGGTCTATGCATGGTTGGCAAGGGAAAGAGTAGATTGCAATTCTCAGAATACTTTTGTGTTCAGGATGTCCTTAAAAAATAGAAACAAAAAATTTTAGACCCTTGTGAGAACTATAGACTGCATGATGAACATTGGAGTGTTCTGTACAGTTATTGCAAGTGGCCCGGGAAGAGCAGGCACTAAAACAAGCTCTGAGATCAACACACACAAAAAAACTGCAAGATGTGAGAGGGGTGTGAGTTGCTATGAACAAGCAGGACGAGTAAACTGTCAAGTGAAACACTTCTAATGAAACAACTGTCAAAAGCAGACCAGAAAGATTACTAATGGCAGTGGTTCCAAATGTGAAACTCAAGTGGACATGGTGTCATTCTTTTCAACTTAACATCGAACTTGGACTAACTCATTGTCTGTCTTGTATCAAATTGCAAACAGCTATGGGCGTGGCCCATTGTACTAGTAGGATCCACTGTTTGTGTGTGTTTCTGTGCATGCATGTGTGTGTGTGTGCGTGTGTGTGCGCGTGTGCATGTGTGCGTGCAGTGTATGTACAATGTATGTGTATGTGTATGTAAGGTGTCTACACACATGTGTACACTGATACAGAGGCCCTAAATCTGGATTATTAGATTAGATGTGCAGTTCTGCTACAAACAGTAAGTAATTTGGTAGGCAGAGAGTTCAGCTGGTGTATATCTCACCTTTGCATCGCTCTAAAACACTGCGTCCACTTGGAAGATTAGACAACCAGTGCTCTGCTGGAGAAAATAAAACCCAACTCTACACATCTTCACTCACAGGATTAATGAACATTTAAACAGCACTGGTATTTTGCATTTTGAGTAGATATCTGAATAATCATGGCTGTTCATGCTATAACAAAGTGGTTTTGTGGAGACTATCCTGATTGCTGGCCTATTCTAGATTTATACACATTGAATAATCAGCCAACTCATTCCACTAGGAGTAGAGGTGAGAATTTGCAACAGACACTGTGTTTATAATGCACATTCCCACCGACCTTCAACAGAAGTGGGGGGTACCCGAGCTGCCAGCAGTAGCTGTGCTCTGATCTTCAGGCATATGTGTTGTGTCCCTCGAATAAACAAAGACGCTATTCATGCACAAAGAAAGAAGGCATTCTAAACATGTGGAAAAAGACACAGCTATCAGACATCACAGCTGCACAAACAATATACTGCAAAATAAGAAATTTTCAGTGTCTTTTTATTACAGTTAACCCTACTTTCTTTCATTTCAGTAACATTTGTTTTCAGTAGACTATACAAGCAGCTCTCATTCACACCATGGAATTCAGTAGTGTGTCTTGCATGTACCGGTACCTAACTCATGCCTCTGATCTTGATGTGCGAGCTCTGGGCACCACTGTCAAAATTTATAGACACTGAAAATTTCCATTTTCAGATCCTATTAATTATAAGTGACATATGAAATCAGATGATATTTCATGCAGTATTTATTTCATGCAGTGTTTAGGTACTTAGAGCTTGCACTGAATTTACCGAAAATTAACTGAAAGACGCCAAAGATTTCCGACTTTACAGAAACTGTCTGAACACAATGGGACAATACACAATCTTTAACATTTGGTAGAACAAGCGATTGGTGTGAGTACCATTAGTTTGAGTACCATTGGTTTGAGTAGCATTGGTTTGAGTACCATTAGTATGAGTAGCATCGGTTTGATGTCTACATACATTTATAAGTTCAGGCTCTGTCTTGGTCAGCGCTTACCATAAGGACGATCGGTTGGCTCATCACCTGTGCACAGCTCACTATAACTCTCACTGATGGCAGCTTTTTTCTTGTGCTCTTCACACAGCTGATTGACCATCTCTGCAAAATTCCAGCAAACACAGCAGCTCAGTGTAAGTAGGTTGTACAGTGGATTTCTGTCATATGGTACAGTACCCACAAACTCATGGCTCACTTGGTTAATTTCACCTAGTGAGCTGACCTAACCCAAAGTTTACCCAGACTGCAAAATACATTCCCATGCAAGTTGGTTGTTCAGTCTTAAATAGCTGACACAGGTCTATGTGCACATGCTCGTGTGACCCCAGGGCTATGGTTCAGTTTAATCTAAATGGTTCTTTGCCTTCCTGCATAGGCCTTCACTCCTGTATGAAGCCCGCCCTTGCAATAGCTAGCAGTGTCTGTATAGTGATAGGTACAAAGCCTGGCAACAGGTGCAGTTACGGCAAATCTAGCTTGCTAGGTGCTTTAGTTGACTTACTTTGGTCAGGGAGTACTTGTCGCCTGCTGAAACGGTATCCTGATTCTGGCGCTTTGCATGTCAGTAAGTCTGTAGACTGGTGTGGGAGAGACTGCCAGCTATGAAGTGCGATCCAGTCCACAGCAGATGGGTTTCCTAGTAGGCTTGTTTCACAATGTTGGCATGGGCAGCGTATATGACGCTGAACTGGCAGGCCTGGCCACTCCTCTAGTAGCGATTCCACCTCCAGTGCACATTTCACAAGCAAGTGCAAAGCCTGCTCTGAAGACTGTGAGCGAGTAGTGAAAATCATTGACCATGAACCAGTATCAAAGACATCTAGGGGTGTGTTTCCATCCATCTCAGGAATTGGATCCCTGTCATGATTACGCTTCACTAACATGGCAACAGAACGATCTTCTGCTGCGCCACATGCAGCTGATGACCACATCCATATGACATCCAATTGGCGAAATAGACGCACACAGGTGCGTTCCCACAGGCCACTGGGCAGGTGCAGACCTAATGTGATTTTCAAGGTAACTTCACTGCAACCGATACCCTCCCACAGTTGCTCGGCGTTTGAAGGCATTTCTTGGTTCAAACTGGCAAACCATGGCAGGTGTATTCCCCTCCCGTAGTCACTGTCAGACTCTGGCAGACAGCCCGAACTGGAGTTAATTCGTGACAGATGTGTCACATGTCCCAGGTCGAGGCGTTCCATCAACTGAATCATTTTATGCAACAAGTAGTTATCTGCAAGCTCAGGATGCTGGTGTCTCCAGAGAGATTTCAGCAGGTCGAATGAAAGCACACCTGTGACCTTGAAGAGATCAGCTCGTGAAGACAAGGGGAGTTCAGCACCTCTTGTTAGCTGTTTCAATTGTTCGTGCAGGTCATGGCGAAAGATGGCATGAAATAGTCTGGACAGAAAGTTTGAGTTCAAGAAAATAGTATCACTCAGAGCTGGTGAATCATTAAAGTGGATGAGCTGACCAGTGGAAGCTAGATACGCAAGAGCATGCTGCAAATTGGTGACAGCGGTTGGTGACTCATGCTGAAACAGTGTTATCATGTCACTAGTGGTGAGAACCAAAACCTGATCCGACTCCTGTGCTGTTAGGCTGGAGACAAAGTCGGCCATTGCCAGCCATGATGGTGGAATTTCCTCTGCCCCTTGCTGGCTAATCAGTTCCCTTGCAAAAGAAGCCAAGTCTGAACGAAGCTCCCGATGCTGTCTTAGCGAGTTAGAACTTGTCAGCCATACTGTTTTGGGGGCAGGAGGTAAACTCCGTATCAGTCTACTCAGTGTTTCAATCCTTTCTGTCGGAGCTTTTTCCAGTTTCAGCCCTTCCATAACTTTTATTAGCTGGAAGCGGTAAACTTTTTGCAAGTATTTCAGGCGCTTTAGTATGTCGGTCCTCTTTTCACTGGCCTTTTCTTTGTTAGCTGGGCGGTACGGGATCAAGTCAAAATGCGTTCCCACAACAACCAACTTCAAGCTGTAACCAGGGCGGCACCTTGCCAGAGCAGCTGCATAAAATTGCCCTATCTCCTCCATGAAGTTGTCTTTGCACATCTCATACTTCTTCATGTTCACTGTCAACACAATTACTGCAGGTCCTTGCAGAATGGCTTCATGGAGAAAGTAATAATGCGAGTGACCGCCAACATCTTGCACTACCAAGTCCAACTCTTCACATTTCACAATGATCCTCTTCATTCCCCTTGTCCTGTCATGCACATCAGTCAAGGCAGAACGCTTGTACAGCAGTGAAAGGGCTAGCGATGTTTTACCCGCACCAGTTGTACCTAAAAGACCAACTCTTACGCACAACTTTCCCTGTTGCAAACTAATAGACTGCAAAATCTTCAGCAGATCGCTAGTTGTTGGCTTGCTGTCTTTCCACAGCGTTGATAACCCAGGAGGGTATGTGAGATTTTGGTGAGCTACCCGTACCTCTTCCAGGGTGCCTATCATTGCTAGCCATGTGGGCAAGTGCGAAACAAAGGTTTCCCGAATGTCGAAGTGTTTCAAGGTGACATTTTTTCTCAAGCCACATGGAACAGCAGTCAATTTGCTTTGTCTTGCAAAAAGTGACTCCAGCGGTAGTTGGCAAACAGGTGCTGGCAAGTCAGACAGGATGTTCTGTGAAATGTCCAGTAAATGAATTGATGGACAGGCAAGAGCAAGCTCCTCTGGCAAATTAGAGACTTCATTACAAGAAAGATTTAGCACTAAGAGCTGGTTGAAAACCGGACCACTGGAGAAGTGGAGATGTTGCAATTGCGTGTGAGACAGGTTTACCCAAACCAGGTTAACAGGAAGATATGAAAAATTCACATTTTCCAAAGAATTGTTGTCTAACAAGAGTGAACCAAGGTTTAGGAGGTCGGATAAAGAGTGAGGAAGTGTTTTCAGTCTGTTGTTGCTGACATCGAGGTATTCCAGTTGGTGAAGATTACTGACATCAGCAGGCAATTCGACTAACCTGTTGTTACTCATGTCAAGAACTCTCAGTTGAAACGCAGCGAATATGGTTGGGGGAACGTGGCTGAGATGGCAGTGCTGAAGTGTTAGATATGTTAAAGCTGACATCTCTGTGAAGTTTAGCACGGAGAAATCCACTGGCTCTTCAACAGATCGACGACATCTGGCGTGATCAAACTGCCCATCATTATTTGGGGTGCAATTTTCCATACCTATGAAGTGTCCTCCACAAACTGACAACAGTTGTAAACCCTCCATCTTCTGAACAATACAAGGCACGCTGCAGTTCTCTGATAAAGCCATCTCTACCGCATGAATTCCTAATGGAGCAGAGGAACTGTGGAGCTTCTCAAGTTCACGCTCTACGGCAGCTTCACTGAAGATTGGTTTTTCCACAATGACAGTGTCAAGCGTACATGCTGGCGTTTTTCCACCAAAATGGCTAACTTTGGGAAAAGGCTTCCAACAATGACATTTTTCAGTATGTACAGCCACTCTTATTTGACCACTTTCCTCCAATGGTGTGCACCCTCCTCTGAAAAAGGCCCCCGTGTTAGCGATTAAGACACTTCCTTTACAACAACCGGCGGCAGCCAACAATTCCTCCTTTTTCTCGAAAGTCATCACACTGCTGCAGGTAATTTGCTGCAGACTGCCTCTGAAGCGGTTATCTGTGCAATCGAGGTGCATCAGTTGCTGCAACTCATAGAAGTTCTCTGGCAAACTGCTCAGTGAGTTTCTGCTACACTGCAAGTGTGTCAAATGCTGCAACTGATGCAACCTCTGTGGCAATTCTGTTATCCTATTTGCACTGCAGCTAAAGTGCATCAGTTTTGGCATTTCACACAGCCTGTCTGGCAACCATGACAGCTTGTTCTCACTGACAATCAGGTGTGTTAATTGTTGCATTGCATCCAGCCTCTCTGGAAGAACACTCAGCTTATTTCCTTGACAGTTTAAGTATGCCAGCTGTTGGAGTTCATATAGTTTATCAGGCAGATGTGTCAACCTGTTTCTGCTACAGTCTACGTAGGCCAGGAGCTTCAATGCATGCAGTTCATCTGGTAATTTGCTCAGGCAGTTCTGTTGACATGTGAGTTTAGTTAACTGCTGTAGCTTACAAAGTCCATTTGGTAGACTTGATAACTGGTTTCTACCGCAGTGTAGGTCTTCCAACCACCGCAACTCATCCAGTGTGGTTGGCAAACTCTCTAGATAGTTGCCACTGCAATCAAAATGTACCAGTTGTGTCCCTCTACCCAGAGAATCTGGTACTGTGGTCAGCCTGTTACTGCTACAGTTCAAGTGTGTCAGCTTCCTTAAATCACACAGGCAGTCATGCGGTAAGCTGCTCAACTGGTTTTGGCTACAGTCAAAGTAAGACAAGCATGGAAGCTCGCAAATCTCACCTGGCAGATGTTCCAAATTGTTGGCGCTACAATCAAAGTGCGTTAGCCTTGTCAGGTCACCCAACATGCTGCTGGACAAAGTGGGCAAGTGGCTGTACTTACATCTGAGGTGTGTTAAACCAGACATGCCTTCTCTTTGTCGTAGAAATCCTTGATGAAGAACATTCACCTGTAAGTTGGACAGTTTTGAGAACTGTGCAAAGTTGACATCATTCATATTTAGTGATGTTTGAACCTGGTGTTTGGCACTCAGATTGTTACGTGTGACTGCATCACAATCACTCTCCATACAAGTGACAGTCTTGGTCGCAACTATCCACAGGAACTGCAAATTGGACAATCTGGTTATTTCGGGTGGAACTGAATCAAGTCCAGAACCATTTAAGACCAACGCCTCCATTTCTACCCAGTTGAATATTTCAACAGGGAGCTCATTGCAGTTAAACTCTGACAGATCCAATGCCAACAACTCAACAACATCAGATTTGTCCTGCCAAACCTCAAACTTCAGTTTCTCCAGCTGACATCGCATTGTGTTGGTCCCTTCACCACATTCAACAGCAGTTATTTGTTTCTTGCTGTTGTCAACCTATATCACAGAAAAGACATTAAGTCTTACAGACTTTAATCACGATGATGTCAAATATGGCTGTACATACTTGTAACCGTCACAGTCACCGTGGTTATTGCATTGGTACTTTAATTTCATTTCTCAGAAAAAAATTGCTATCTGATATCCTGCTGGAACCACAATCATTGCTCATTGCTTCCAAAGTGGTCAGTTATACTCTCAATGTGATCCATAAAATCTTGACATACACTGCAGTACATGTACACTAGACACCATTTGGTGCTTCTTAAGAACACAGAATTTTTGCGACTAACTGAATGGTTTGGGGAGCTCTTGCTGCTCGGAGAAAGAAGATGATGACTTACAACGTTAAACTGTAAACAAGATTATTTCTTACATGTACAACAATTACATACTCAGCATACATAAATTTTGACACGTTCACTGCATCTGTGGCCTAGACAGTAAGTTCGTACGCTGAAGAACATTCAGCCTGAAACATTTAGAACATTCCAGCCTAGAGTATAAGAACATCTGGAAATTTACTGTGATGTTTGCCTGCATGTACAAACTCATGTATGAACTAAGGTGTTCCCATTTAAAAAGAAACATTTCTAGCCTGCTGCCGGACCCACCTCACCATTTCTTGACCCACCTCACCATTTCTTGACCCACCTCACCATTTCTTGACCCACCTCACCATTTCTTGACCCACCTCACTGTTTCTTGACCCATCTCACCATTTCTTGACCCACCTCACCACTTCTTGACCCACCTTACCGTTTCTTAACCCATCTCACCACTTCTTGACCCACCTCATCACTTCTTGACCCACCTTACCGTTTCTTGACCCACCCCACCATTTCTTGACCCACCTCACCATTTCTTGGCCCACCTTACTGTTTCTTGACCCACCTCACCATTTCTTGACCCACCTCACCACTTCTTGACCCACCTCACCACTTCTTGACCCACCTCACCACTTCTTGACCCACCTCACCATTTCTTGACTCACCTCACCATTTCTTGACCCACCTCACCACTTCTTGACCCACCTCACCACTTCTTGACCCACCTCACCATTTCTTGACCCACCTCACCATTTCTTGACCCACCTCACCATTTCTTCAGCGTACGAGCTTACTATAGCGCGTTTGGCTTGGCGCGATAATGTACCATCATCATACACTTTGTGACGATTGCCATTGGTGATCGCTCACTCGCACGGCTAACATAGATTACACTATTATCTCTAAACGCGCTGGGCGAAGGATCAAACTGAACTGAGAGAGGGCCAGCAGACTGATAGACAGGAAAGACACTTGTCTCAGCAGGACTGTTAGACTGAAGGCCATTGGGGGCTGCTTAGTAAGTCCAAGCGCTCCCCTGGCCTTAACACAGCTGACAATAGTTCATATAGGAACTACAAAGGTAGGGAGCACTAGCTTGTACATAGCTGAATTCCGGCCGCCTCAGTAGCGGTAGGGATTAATCTCCGAGTCTGACTTAGCACTCACCGATAATTTCCATTGGTTGGCCATCTGCGTTCAGTATTCCAAAACAAACACGAACAGGAAAGGAAGACAGGACTGAGAAGAAAGAGACAGCAGCACCGAGAGTTGATATGGCAGTGGCTTGATCTGTCGCTCTTACTTTCTCAAATCACGGTGGCTTCGCGTTGTCTAGAGCTGTTAAAAAGTGCGATCATCAAGAACTGCAGCCATTGCTGTTTTGGCTAAGAAACCAGCTTTAGGCCAAGCTTAGACGGAGGCTTCTCTCGGTCAGTATCACAGTACGTCTGTCCCCGCAACTTAATGTGTCGCTAACAGCCAGACAACCGCGACTGTCAAGCTAGCAACTTCAGCTAGGAAGAATGGTGCCAGCTGATGTTGTAAGCACCCGAACTTAGCGAGCAGTGTGTTTGTGTAGTGTTGTGAGTACTTCCTATAAGTCCGTTCTGACATGCACAAGGCACTGGATCGAAGCTTTCAGAAAAGTATTATTATAGTCCCTGTTTCCGCTTTGCCCTAAAAAAAGGCGCCAAATGACACAAAAATTATTTTTGTGTCATTTGGCGCCCTTTTCTCGAGGTACTGAGCATCGCAATGCTGCAGATACCATGATACCCAAGCGAAAGTTTCCTCATGGCCGGGACGGCCCCACGGAGAAACTTCTCGATGTCATAATATCCACTATGCTGCGGTGCACGTGACTACATCATGTTTAGATGGCGCTACCTGTGCTTCTACGGTATGGATAACGTTGTGGTTTACTATACTCTAGATCTACCTAGCTTGAATCGCAATAGGAGGGGCTTTCTGCCACTCTTTATCAGATAAGGAGCATATAGAGAAACATTATTTTGTGGGAGAGCTTCCCCTTTCTGTCGGAGTCAGAACATGCTGCAAACACACGCAAGGAGAGCCCTGAATTCGGCCTGTTGTACTTGTAATTGGGAATGATCCGAATCTGAAGAGAACGAGTGAGAGAGGGCGTGGGAGAGAAAAGAGGTGGGGTGCGTTGTACCTTGGTGCAGTGTGTGTATGTTACATGACGTATGGGTGTACGTTAGTCTATATTAATAGCTTCTCGCAGGTCGGAGATCAACGACAGTCTCTGTTGTGGCGAAATCGGTGAAGCAGAGGCGGCTTGCGCTTTCTTTCAAGTTTGCGCTTCCCTAGCGCTAGACTTGTGATCGTGGGAACTTGGCCACGTCGTGCATCTAGTCGTTTTTCGTTCTTTGTTTCTCTTTCGTTGGGATTCGGCATGGCTAGGAGGTGATATTTTATTCTAGATGAGGTGCTCGCTTAAGTTCTAGAGGAAGAAGATGACTTTCTTTTCGGTGTGGAGGACAACGAGTCCAGCGGTGGTGAAGGCG
>JAOWAW010051010.1:0-17052 GCA_028565695.1 Nicola tetela | reverse complement strand
CATGTAGCATGTCACAGTGTGACTCTATGAGAGACTGTGCATGTAGCATGTCACAGTGTGACTCTATGAGAGACTGTGCATGTAGCATGTCACAGTGTGACTCTATGAGAGACTGTGCATGTAGCATGTCACAGTGTGACTCTATGAGAGACTGTGCATGTAGCATGTCACAGTGTGACTCTATGAGAGACTGTTCATGTAGCATGTCACAGTGTGACTGTATGAGAGACTGTGCATGCAGCATGGTGGCAGGTTACTGACTAGGCTATGTTGTGCTCACAGCATGGCCAGTATGCTGGGCAAGTCCAGCTTTGTGGATTTCTGGATGTCGCACATGCACAGCTGCTTGCAGCTTACTTTATGGGAGTGGAGATTGCCGGACACTCGCCAAACAATTAGGTCAAGAGGTCACAGACACCAGGACTTCTGGCCTTTGCCCCGAAAGCTCGCATAAGTAGTCCAGGGCAATCATATGAGATTGATGTTGTGATTTCAGAAAGTCTTGGTGTTCATATAATTTTGGTATATTCACTATGAGCCCTGCAGTATCGAAATTTACTGCACACCTAAAATTGCGGTACTAGTGTACATTTTACAACGATACCAGTACCAGTAACCTAGGTAGGAACTGGAACTTATTACGCTGTTCATGTGGATTTATAAGTGTTTGGTTGAGGCCAAGCTCACTGTTTTAGGTCACAGTCCTGGATCAGAGGTGTGAAGAAAGTAAGCACCCAAATGGATTGGAACCTGCAACAAATCCCCACCTCTCTCTATCTGTGGCTGGACTTCATTATAATACATCTATACTATTACTGCCACACTTAATGCTTAATAAGGTTATTCTAAGAAAACCAATCAGCCAAGAGCTCTGACTTCTTCATCCTTCTTGCAAGACAGCTTAGAATGTTTGAAAGGCAGCTCATCAATGACTGAAGCTTTGACTGAAGATGAGGACGTCTTGCAGCCTGGAGAGGCCATCATAATCTATGGCAACAGCCATGACTACGAAACAAGAGCACTTGTAGTAGCAGTAGGGCCACAAAGCACTACTATTAGATCTGGTGCAACGAGGGACAATGTAGCTGGAGTCAGCTGGTAGATCTACATAGTATTATGCATGCAGCACTGCATGTGTATGTCTTCATTATGCATTGATTCCACAATGGCGACAGCACCAGCATTGGCCACAGACTCATTAATACGACCCCAGATACATTGTATCAGGACGTGCAACAGAGGGATCTGTACATGCTCTTACTGACCCAGGTCTGGTACTCTTCCTTCTTTGTCACTTTCTGGTCTGTGAGCACAGCTAGAAGAGGCTCTTGCAACTTCACCAGATGTGCTAGCATGAACAGTGCAGTGTTCCACCATGTCTCACATTCTTGAATCACCTTCACTGCCGGCTTCATACCTGCCCTCTGCTGCATTATGAGGGCTTCAGGGACTTGCCCGCTTTGTCAGAAATAGCCCACCAGCTTTTTCGCCAACACCAGAAGCTTCAAAATTCGTGCATGCTCCGGGACATGTCTTATGCATGTCTGGAGGAGATGAGCTGCACAAACCACACTGGCGCAGACAAGTTTCTCTGCAAGAATGCCACTTACGACCATCATACTGGCTGTTTCTTCATGAACTATCCCAACGATATAGGAGTTTGGCACTTTCATGCTTGACACAGCCAAGAGCCATGCAGAATGAGAATTTGATTGATTGAAGTTGCAACATCTGCAACACACTCCCATGCAGCTAGCGTGCAGCTGCATATGTAAACACACGTATGTGCTTGTGTATGAACCTTCCCTGACCAGCCAGCTGTGCTCCCTACCATTAGCACTCCAGCCACCGGGTCTGCAGTAATGCTGTATACCAGCCTCAAACCCGGCCCCACCCAGCTTTTTGATGATGTAGGCACCTACTAAAAAGCCAGGTGGGGCCAGGTTCAAGGCTATACTGTCTACAAACGTTAATCAACATGAAAGTCTCTGGACTATGCAAGATTACTACGTGTACATGTGCTGCAGTATAGTTGGTCATGATCAGGTCATGGGTAGGCTGCAGCTGGCAGTCAAGTTGCATTCAGGACAGTACAGGAAGCTACACATGACAGACACTGTACTTTTTATCACATTTGGTCGTGGGCCTTGCATTCTCAGAGTCTGCTTTGATACAGCCTTCAACAATAAAAACAGAAAAAAGCTTAAGACTTTTGGTATGAGAGCTAAACCAGTTCTGCCGTGCAAACTTAATACAAACGTAAATGGTGGTCACTGGGAGATTTGTACTACTATAGTGGTTGCTTACCCAAGGTTTCTGTGGTTTCCCTGCAGCACACCCTTTCCCAACAAAGATGCTAAACAGGCACACCAGTTATGCGATTGTGAGGAATGTGAAGTCTGCAAACTTTCAGTCAGTATGAGCTTACTTTTTTCAAAAAAAGTTTGGCAATAATTGCTTGTGGACATTCCAGAAGTTCTTAGCTAAATTCCAGGATAATCCAGGACATTTCAGGACGAAATTTTCCAGGATATTCTTGGCCTTCTAGGACCTGTACGAACCCTGGCTGCTAAGAACTATTTCAGCATATCAAGCAAGAACTTTGCAACATGCATGTAGCTTAGCTCTTGTGATAGCTAGGCAACTGCTAATTTGCAAGTGTTTCAAGAGCTTACCTTGACAGAGCTGACAAAAGCCACAGTTGCGTCGCTTACAGATGCTGCAGCACTGACAAACTGGTTTCTCGTCTCTGAGCCCCTTGACCGAGATGCAGCCAGCTTGCACGCAGCACAGATATTTTCTGACTGCCTCGTAACCTCGGCCATACACACTTGAGCAGAATTGCGGTCAGCAGTGTGGCTGAGCAGTGATCGCACAGCAATAGAAATTGAGCTTTGCGCTTGCAAGATGGCTGAATAGTTGATGATGCCTGACTTCTCAGTTGTGCTGGATGTATCAGAGATTCCAACAAGATATGCTGCCTGTACAGGATTCAATGGCAAGAGCAAAAAGCAAACAAAAGTGACCGAGGCAACAAAAAAATGGAATAAAGCAAGCAGCAAGCAAAATACTGGAGCACACAGCTGCTTACTTGTGCAGCAAGTTCCGCCACCTGGCACACTTCGTAAGCAGTTTTGTTTATGGCTGTGACAAACTCATTCATGTCGTTCTTCTTGTTGCCTGTCACAGCTTGATTGGTTGATGCCACCAACTCCTGCAACAGTCCACAAATGGACAGTTTTTCCAGGCGATTAATGAAAATGTTAAAAGCAAAAACCTCGAGAGTATTGTGAATTTGTGATGTTGCATGCTGAAGCCCAAGCATCAGTTATACCCTCATCATATCACTACAGAATTTGACTCTAACTCTAACTCTCCCTGCATGTGGCTCTCCCCAGGGGATTTTGAGGTCAACATATCATGCAGAGACTGCTCCTCTCTTGATTCCTTCCTTCCCACAGGAAGCAAAATAAGCAAGGTTAATTGTAACCATCAAATTCTTAAAACACGCTGTCTTGATCTTTTGATTGACAAAAAGAGCAAACTTACATTGATCTTGTCATGGATTGATTCCTGGCAGTGGAAGAACGAATGGTCACTGATAGGACTCTCAATGTGCTCAAGGATGCTCAAAGCAGCCTGTTGGCATCACAAATTCAAACCAATACACAAAGACTCATGCTGAATGTACTCACACACTGCGAAGAGTAAGAGTCAAGCATACATATCTACTTTGCTAGAAGCATGTGAATGCAAGTCCATTGTAGCAAGTTAAAGTGATCTGTCAATGTCGAAAGATCAGAGACAGACGGAAAGGATGCAGTGGGTGTTTGTAACAGTTAGACTGATCAATGGACAGAAGGAATGCCAATAGCAGGAAATAAAATTCACGGAAAGGAAGCTTTGAAGAAGAGTGTGTGTACCATGTGCTACATGTACCCCATCTTGTTTACAACACTTGGACAAAGACACTCACCTCAATGCTGCGCACAGCATTCTCACACTCACGCTGACCAGGTGATGCAGATGATGACAGTCTCAGCAAGGCATTCACCTCCTCAGTCAATTGCCTGGTAAGCAAAACAAAGGAGCCAATACTCTCTTTTCTTGCATGAGTAACTCCTCAGGGTGCACAACGGGCAAGGGTCTCCACTCAAACCACACAAGTGTGCACAGTTTGTATGCTTAGAACAGTTAAAGATAAAAAATGTGAACCAGTAATCATAGTTACACACAGCGGTCTCCTGTAAAGGTTCCAAGGCAAACACCGGCAAACTCATGGCACACTTAGCAGATTAAAACGATAACAACAAGTAAGCAAGTCACCTTGCAGCAGCTGAAACATGTGTCAAGGAGTAATGGGCACTTGGTTCAGCAGCCAGAGCCTTGCTAGCAAGCAGCAATCTACTTGCTGCAATTGAAATGTCATGAGTACGCTGGACAACATTCTGTCGGTCTTCTGTACTCTGGTAAAAAGAGGAAATACAACATTTTACAGTGCTACAAGTGAAATTCTAAAGAATCTCCTGTGAGTGTGTGAAGGTTGCTTAGTATAAACTTGGTTGATGCTTCAGTTATTTGGTCATTCTTCAAAGTAAGCAATCATGGAAGAGAACTAAAAGAAACTTGATAAGATGACCATGTAGCATTCAGTGAAGAGCAACACAGAGGATCAGGTCAACAGTGTAGAGATTACCTTCAAATACTAAATTATTTCCTGAGTATAACAATGGTATTTGCCAAAGCAATATTTTGTGTTTGCTGCATTAAAAGTTCTCATATTTGGCCATCAAATCAATGCTAAATGCTTGACCTTGGTTATGCATAATAATCACAATGAAACTCCTCTACATGTGCATGCTACTCTCTTTCTCTCTCTCTCTCTCTCTTAGTCCCTCTCTCTCTCTCTCACTTATTTCCTTACTGATGCCCCTGCAACCAAAGTGGCTGCATTCATCATCTTGGTGAAGTTTGATGAGAATGCCTTTGCCCCATCAGCCAGCATGGCACTTGTGCCACGTGCGGCCACGACCAAAGCTGAACCGGATCCATTCAGTGAAGCAGCTGCTTCAGTGAGCTGCAACTGCAGCTGACTGTAAGCCTCAGATGGTGCTGGGAACTGTAGCAAAACAAAAAAAAAAAAGAAACAAACCAGATACCATGCTTCCGTGGTGGAGAATTACCGCAAAACTGTGCAGTAGCAAACTTAGTGACAGGCTTATATTCCTGTGCTGAATTAGTTAATTAAAACTTCGTATTCATTAAAGGGTATCTCAACCCCAAAATCAAAATTTTTGCCAAATCATCTTCTTCCCTTTGGGAAGTCCCTGCGTGAAATTGCAGGAGCTAAGGCTGTGCGTTTTGCTGATTGGCCGAAGGGAGCTGCATGTTTGTGCCAATACTTGTAATGTAAATAGTCCAAGTGTGCTGCCCGCTACAGCTGTGCTTCTACCTGTACATGTACTTGCATGCAGATCTATGTACAATTCTTATGCTCACAATCTCCAGTCTGACTGGGAAGGAAGAGGACACTTGTGCAGCTCCCTGCTGGAATTTTGGTTATGGCAGCAAGGACAGCTAACTTTCAGGATGTGGACTTGAGCTCGAATATGATGACTCACGAGGAATTGGGGGCCTCTTTCTTTTGATTTGAACCAAGCTTTTGAGCATAGGAATTGTACATAGATCTTTATGCAAGTACATGTACTGGTACATGTAGAAGCATGGCTGTAGCCTGCAGTGCACTTGGACTACTTGCAACACAGGCGTGGGTGCAAGCATGCAACTCCCTTTAGTTGACCAGCAAAAGGTGGCAGCTCTAGCTCCTGCTGCTTCACACAGAGACTTGCTGAAGAAAAGACAATCTGGTGAAATTTCGAGTTTTGGGTTAAGTTGCTCTTTAAGACTGGTAATGTTATTCTCATATTCAGTAAGACTGGTAAGGATGTCCTTATATTATGACTGGCATGGCATAATGATCTACATCAGCTTTCAGTTACAAACACTTGCCAGATATTTATTTTTCAAATTTGTATCAATGATAAAGAACTGCTTTTAGAAAATTTCAGACTGTTTGTATAGCCATAATTCATTGATCCTTTAGTGTGTATGAAACAATTCTAGTCGTATAATAATATCCCTTGTCAACACCAATCTCTCTCAAAGCAGGTTGAACTTACATTGCCCTCAGAAAACTTCTCCATGCACTGCGTAATGTTTTTAAGAGCTGTATCTACCTCTCCCACACCAGGCAGGCAGCCAAGCATAGCACTTAGGGCCTCCGCAATTTCCTTCGCAACCTAGGAATGAATAAATGCATGTGTACACCAATACAAATGAATTTATCGTTCAACTGGCTATGCAGGCTGAGAACTGCTTGGATGGGAAGAGTGATGACAATGGAAGGAAAATAGTAGACAGTTGGAGACAGGTTTGACTGTGAAAGCCATTTGCTGACTGTGAAAGAGGTGAAGGAAATGACCAACTCATCTGCAATTGACAAGACAGAGAGACATGCAGAGTCTTCAAATCAATATCACCAACTTTTCCTACTGTAAATCAGATATGGTGTAAAAGAAAACAAATAGATATATTGTCAAGAAGTAAACACATACTGTGCTCTTCCGTGCGTGGCATTTGTGTGTTAAGTGAATTTAGTGTGAGGTGTGAATTGGGTTTTGTGTTAGTGTGAATGGTGTCAGCTGTGGGAGCCCTAAAATGAGTGGTTTGAGTTGTGTTTTGTACTTGTCATTTCTGCTCTGAGACTTCAAATAAAGCAGTCTGAAGATATTACACCATGCATAAGCCTCGGGCTTATATTTTGCTTCAAATACTGATTTGCCCCAGCTTAAACAAGGGTGGACTTACAGACAGTTGGGCTTATACATGGGCATGAAAATACACTACAGAAAGAATACCTAGCAATGTTTTTTTTTGCCAGTAGCTGCAATTGACGATCTTTACAAAGGTGGTGTGCATTTGCAGCTGACACAAAACATTAAATTTGGGATCGTGCATCACCACTTTCAGCATCAGAATCAAACTCTTCCGAGTAAAAATAGTAAAATTCATTAGTGGAAGCGTCGATGCTGCCATCCAAGAAGATTTCAGCATCACTGGCCACAGCATCACCATCTGCCAAGGCCATCCTTTAAAAGGAAATGCCTTTGTTATGGTGCATCCCAAACTGCCCAGTGCTGTTGGCAACCTGCATTTCTGGAAGGAGATGATTACCATCCCTTCTCTTTGCAGGATCCCTCCCAAGGCAGCACACACAGTTAGGCGAGTTCATACATGGGTCCACTGCACCAGCCGGCACAACATGGACTTATACATACATGCACCTATATATATACACAGGCATGGATATACACAGAAGAATGTGGATAAGCTTAGTCTTTAAATACTGATTCAATTTTGTCAGCGCAGAACCATTACTAAGTACACACACATAGTGTCTAAAAAATCACAGCACTAATTACACACCAGTGACTGTTACTTGAAGCACATTCCAAAATTGTACCTTGCCAAGGGTGGCCTTTGATGTTGAGATGTGTGACTGAAGGTAAGACCTTGCTTCCTTGAAAAGTTCTTTTGTTAGCTTGAAGATTGTCTGTGCAGAGAGCATGATGGCTTCTTGTGCCACCTTCTGATCTGCCATGTTGGCTGCAACACCACGGCTGCTTTGGAAAAGCACCACCAAAGCACTTGCCACATCGTTGGCTGTGTTCTGAGCATTCTTGTAGTTTTTCTGCAAGAAGAGATGAAGCAGAAGGTGGAGATACAGAGATGACAAGTAAACCAAACAGTCTCTTCTTGAAAGATCAACCTAATTTTGATACATGAATAAAACAAATGACAGGCTAAGACTTAGCCAGTAAACATTCAATACCAACCACAAGGAATCCATACTTTAACAAGCCCACTTGACTTCAGAACAGCACCTTGTGCTTTAATTCTATCAGGCAACGCTTAAAAAGCCCACTTAACTTCAGAACAGCGCCTTGTGCTTTAATTCTATCAGGCAACGCTTAAAATATTTTTTCTTTTATCTTGAACTAGCTCAGGCACATGTACACCTTGACACAATGCAACAACAATCAGAATGGTTTGTTCATGACTCTTGCTATTATCAGTCAAGCTTTGACAAACAGTGCCATCTCAGATGTCATTTTATCAATTATTCTCTTCACTGTGTATGTGAACATACAAGAAGAGATTCGTCTAGATTACCTGGGCAGCAGCGGTGAGGAGCTGTGCTAAGGCAGCACCAACTTGCTTGGTGCATGTGCCAAGTTTGCGTGCAGCCTTCAATGACGTTTCGCCAGGAAGGGGGATTAACTCGTTGTTGCGAACAGCTCTGATAGTTTCCACTGCATCCACTAGTAGCTTCTCCACAACTTCCTGTGTGCACAGATAGGTCAGCAAAATAGTTGAACAAGCTAAGAACAGCAATCAACTGACCAAGTACTTTATCAAAAACACTGTCTACTCATGATCTACGGTCAAATGTAAGATGATACTACTGGCATGCTACCAGAAGGGTGACCAAGACTCTCCTTTCGCCTTACTGTACAAACCAGTGACAGCTGCAAAGTATGGACAAACTTTGACCTTCATGGCCAACAAAGATAACAAATATGGCCCCCACACAGAGAATTTCCTCACCTGAGCTTCGTCGAAGCCAGGCGGTGATTCTTTCATGTACTTTGTAGTCAAAGCTTTCAACTCCGCCACAGCCTTAGCAGCCAACTTGGCAAAATTGCCAACTTGAATAGCTGTGTAGTGGTCTTGGATGGCAGGCACAGCTGCTTTGGCAGCAGCGATTAGCTACAAACATGGTAAACAAACAAATGATTAGCAAATAAAAGTAAACAACAAATATATAAGCATGAAAAGTTGTTTTGAGGCAATCAGACAAAGCATGTCTCTTTAAATCATACCTTACTGGCAGATAGGATAAGCGCCTGAGATGCCAGCAAAAACCGTGGTGAAACAGAATCCTCCTTTGGCAGCTCCATCACTGGCACAAGGCTACCAATGGCTTCTGATACCTGAAGCACCAGTTTGAAGACAGAAAAGAGAAAATAATGCTACCAGATCAGAGTTTTTGAGTGGCTGACTACACTAACTTGACGTTAGCAGAACCATATGTTTTTATAAAGTCTTTGTCAACACTTCAAAGTCCACCCACCTGTCCACAGAGGGCATCCACCTGCTGCTGCATGGCTTCATTGTTGCTCTCACAAACACTGTCAGCAGCAACCACCAGGTTGTCGCATGCAAGCACAGCCATCTGTGCCACTTTCAGAATCTTCAGCCCTTCCTGCCAACAAAGAACAACAAAGCCAAGTTTGGATTTTGCAGCATATAGAACTCAAAACAAAACTTAAAGTGAAGAATAAACCGGTACAAAAGTAAACTGGTTCAATGAGTAGATGAACACTGCAGTATGCATATTTTAGTCTCAGATTGCCTGTTATTGTATGCAAACGGTGCTTATATTAGACCCTGTACCAAGAATGACAACTGCAGCTACATCTGATCCTAATTACCGTAAATCAACAAAATTTCTACCCCAGCAAATTTTGGCCTTTTTCTTGCTACGAACTTTATGACATCGTTTTATTTTCGGCCCTTCGTCCCATTGCAGGAGCTGTACATGGGTAGCAGAAATTTACAACCTTGAATTAATTTTCGCCCTGTGGATGTAGGCCTGGAAAAGGTGAAAAATTAAACAAGGCCAGAATGTTGTTGATTTACAGTCTTCATATTAATTTCTGACCATGAAAACCCTGTTTTGTTTTTAGATACCATCATAAGCTAAAGCTATACGAAGAAACTCGCTGCTGAAGTAGGGATGACCAAGGCTTTAAGTACATAGCAGTCATTATCAACTAAGCTCACTACCCACCTGATCCATTCTTGTCACCAGTGAGCGGACACTCTTAACAAGCTCATCCACCCTGGCAGCGAGGTTGGCTTTAACTTTCAGATCATTTGGTGAGCTGGCAGCAACCTTGGCTTCCTTGAGAACATTTGTCAATGACTTAGAGAGATCGCTGGCTGCTGATATAACTTCATTCTTCTTAACTGGGTTTTCGCCAACACTATTGCTCAGCGCCGACACAAACTGCTGGACAGCCTGAGCCAATGCCCGTGTCTGTGCATCCAAAATATCACACAGCGACATTGTCAAAAGTAGAAATTCAAAACTTCATTATCTCATTCAGTTTCCTCTTTGAACACAAGAAACAATCACTACTTGAAGCAGAAACTAGATAAACATGGACTAAGAATTGTTTAAGAATTGGGGAGAAAGGGAGCATGAGAGGGAGGCAAGGGGAAGGGCAACGGTGATCAAAAGACAAACAGCAGTTTACCAAACTAGAGGATGAGCAAGCAAGGGTAAGGGAGCAGGCACAACACCACCACAAAGACAGAAAGAAAGTCAGCAAGAATACAACAAGAGCAGCAACATTTGTGAGAGATGGGAACAGAGAAAGAGACTGTACCTCTACCACTATTTCTCGTGGCTTGTTGCAGCACATTACCATGCTTTCTCCACGCTCTGCCACAGCATTCACCAATGCTATAATCTTGGACGGAGCATTGCCTCTGATGAGTGTCTCATACTCATGCAGGGCGGCCAATGACTTAGTGCAAATGTCCCTCATTGACAAGTTGCTGAATGTCTTGGCCAAAATATTGTTAATACATGATGACACTTGACCTGATGTAGCAAGCAGCTGCTCGCTGGCAATCACAGTGCTTGCAACTGGCAACAGTGCCTTAAAAAAAACCCAGCACAACAGGACTCCTGAAGGAATCAACATTTAAAAGACATACTACCAACAACCCGAGCTCTCAATCAAAACATGATTGACAAAGTGAGTACTCACACAAAGAACTACAGAACACAGAAGTGTTTAAACAAACTCTTGCTCATCACTGCAGCAGACCATGTGTTTGTCACTATATCTTACAAGCTGTTGACACTTGACTTGGCCAACATTTGAGATTCCTCTGAGCCATGGTGATTACCTTAGGTGTGGTACCAGCTATGAGTATGATGTTGAACTTTGACTAAAGTCATTTCATAATTTACAATCAACGCCAGCACAAACACGTTCATGCCCCTGTTCACCACCCTTAGTGCAACCAAGGTACAGCTCAAGCCTCTAATGTTTGTCCAGTCAAAAAAAAATTGATCATGGTTAACTTCCATGAAAGCTTAGTACATAGCATATTAACAATAACATCTGACACTCTCACAGCTCAATTGTGACCTCAGCTTTTTTTTCAAGTCATTTGTGGCTAGTCTTCGTATTCAATTGTTCAACATAAGAACGGCAGAAGAAGGTGCATGTTGACATTCTCTCGCTGTTCAGACACACATTAGAAGTACACTCAATGATGGCACATCAACCACCACGTACGGACAAGGGGCCTAACCTTGCCTTCAACAACCTGCTTGGAATATTAAACAGCTCATTAAATGTATACCAACTTCAATTCCATACTCCAAATTTGATAGCAGAATTCCCAGGACTAGCTTGATGAGAAGTCCCACCACAAAAATAGAGGCACTGTTGTTTGCTACACAGTATATTATATTTAAGTCCAAACAGTTTAGCTCGAGTCAAAAATAAATATTTAATTGCCTAGAACTTACTGTTGTGGAAGAATACAGCTGCAGGCAAGAGTAAGACAGTGCCCAAGCGCTGTCTACTGTGGCCAACTGGTCTTGTGAGTACTTGCAGGACTTTCCCAACCCACAGGTGGCCGGCAGGACATCTTTGGCAACATGGCACAGTATGGTATGGGCTTCTTGAACCAAGGTTTTCTGACAAGAACAAGAAAGGGAAACTAGGACTTAGGGGCCGACGCAAAAGTTCACAGAAGCCTGGCAAAACGAACAATGTTTGTTTGGGAGGGAGGGGGTCCACGTAGAAATCACAGTTCAGGCTTCAAAAACAAAAATGAAGGAGGGGAAAGGGATTTTTGACTACCACCAGACTAATTTTTAGAAGTGAGTTGTGGTAAAACATGAACAGATTGCTGCCGTACACACCATTAATTGCCGTCGTCAGGCCCATAGAGGCTGAGGAGGGCTCCACAGACGATTAATTCATGTGTGTGTTTGTGTGTCCGTCAAGCTGCAACCGTTACTAGCCAGTGCAGTGCTAATCACGTCTTTATTTCCCGATCAAAATGTATGGTAGGAAGGTGTACATACTTCAAAACTGAGCCATGCAGCACAGCTGCAGCTGTTTGCCTAATGGCAGTAATGCATACCATGAAGTGAAGCCCACGGTGCGGTCTGTTGTTTGTTTCAGCGGGGAGGGAGGGGTTTGAAACGAAACTAACAATGTTCGTTTCGTCAGGCTTCTGTGAACTTTTGCAATGGCCCCTTAAAAGTTAAAACTTCACCCAAGTGTGCAGGATGATAAATTAGTCAGTGACATTGTTGATAGAGTGCAAGGGCACTTTGATGTGTGATCTCATAAGCACCAACAGAAATCAAATTCTGGATTCTATGATAACTGATTTAATCCTGCAGCATACATGCAGCCCCAAGGATGTAGCTAGGAATTGACTCCAACTGGCTAAACAGGTTGCCATGGTGAAGACAGGACAGAGCATGAGTGGATGTGCTGTGTAAAGTGCACTAAGCTTAGTACCACTATACTGTGTGCATGTATCCTGTTTTATTTTTGGTCAGTACTTCTGGCTCTGCTAAGAGCCTTGAGCCTTAAAAACAAACCCTGAAATAATGAGGAGTCCATAGTGCCTATTGACCAGATGAGCTCAATCATTCTTTATGTGAGGTGGCCCAATTTTCACATACCTGCTTGTCTGTCACAAGGCTGGCCGCACTGATAGCCTTTAGGAAATTGTCGCCAACACCAGTGAGTGTACTGATCCCACACAGAAGCTGCTCACTTTTCTAAAGAAAGGAGAAAAAATCAGATGATCCAGAGAAGTGAAAATGTCACAACAGACACTGAGTATGGCAAAGAACTCACGGTCATAACGAAAGGAAACCAAAGGTCAAGTTCAAACTCCTTTCCAAAATAACTTAGAAGCATTTGGAAAGAATTATCCACCAGAAAGCAACCTTAACTTACCACGGCAGAAACCAGCTGACCACCAGGCAACATCTTGGAAAGGAGACCCTCAGCATTTGAAAGGTACTCCCTCGCCAGTCTTAGGTGAGAGTTTGTTTCCTTCGGTCCAAGAATAGCTGACAGCTTCTTGCAGTGCGATGCCAGTGCTGAGAAATTAGAGCTCCTGATCAAATCAAGACAACAAGCAGATGAAAACTGCCAAATGAATAACGTAAGCCGCTTTTTTCAAGTAAATATTGAGAATATTAAATAGGTGAGAGCAATGTCTAATGATCAGGAGAGAGTTGGAGCATGTGTAAAAGTTCACAAGAGTTACATAATCTTACATTGCTGAAACAGCAGCCCCAATACCCGTAAGATTGCGCTCTGCAAGGTGAACTGGGCAGGACAGCAAAATGGCAGATGTAGGTGGTCAGATTTCAACCAGGTAATAAGATGGCAAGAAGTTCAGAACTAAAACTGGTATCAGACAGTATTCATTTAACAAAATTGCTGAAGTGCACATTACATTCAGCACAAAATGTATTAACACCAACTTCACTGTATTTTGCACAAGGCTCTCATCTTCTTATTTAAGCTTACTCATAATTGTCTATTGCCTACATGCATATGTATACACCTATCTGGCAGAACAGAGCTGACTGCCAGTGCTCTTAAGAGTAGAGGTGAACCAGTTCCAAACAACTTCCATCTATGACTACAGGTTGAAGAAGAATGTTCGATCTGTCATCTAAAAGTGCCCCTCTTTCATCAACTATCATTAATGAAATGTGCTGCGGTTGCACTGCATAAGGAAATACTGCACATCACTTAGCGCCATCACGGAGAGGCTGGTGCACAAACCCATTGCAGACAAAAGATAAAGTTCTATGCAAGGTCGGACCAGTGCCAGGTTGCATGGCACGACGATTTACTTGCCTCTAGGCCTTTGCAACCTTTCACTTGCATGGTTTGTGGCAGATCGACACGAACTTTGAGGCCAATTAATACACATGCACGAAAATCACCACAAAGTGGGCATTCACTGATAGCAACATTTCCATATGGTGTATGCGTTCACAGCACCTACATGTAGCTGCCAATGCAATACCTGTACTAGTACTGCGTTAAAGTGCCCTTGTGCAAGACGTACCAAGGTCAACAGATTGGTAAGATGTGATGGTGCGGATAGTTCATGTGTATATCAGCTGCATGTTGGCACTGTGGTTGCTACTTGCAGACAAATGGAACTAACATCACACAATGCAAACTCTACATGTATAGGGCCTGTTTCAAGTAACTTTGCCAAGACTTGGTTTTGTTCTCTCTTCGGACAATGTTGTCGATATTGCATGGGGCTGCTTACATGTTGCCATGCAACTTCCAGCTATACCCAAAAGTCAACAGAAATGTTGCACCTACAATGTAATTGTGGCTCCTGATGTGCTCACAACAAGCTCATCCTTATAGAGCTCTGTATTTAGAAACACCTGCGTGAACTATAAAAGTGATGATGTGGCAGGAAGACTTGAGAAATTTGACACTTATTAAGGGACAGGCATTAGATAGAAAGAGACAGATAGACTGACTGAGAAATAGGGAGAGCACAAGAGAGCACGCATGTGCGAGAGAGAAACAGAGAGGAAAAGGAGAGAGAAGGATGTTTATGTCTCACCAGATGTTAGGGTAGCAAGCTGGCTGCAACTGCAGTTGATGGCTGAAACGGATGCGGTTAGTTTGGCTTTCAGCGTTGCCACCTGATCATGCTTCCACTCAACACTTACCTGAAAGAACACCAAACAAAAGAGTATATACAATTCTAAACCACGAATTGAGCAAAACACACAAATATCTCAATTTTTTTACGAAGACATTTGCAGATAAAACCTGACTAAGTGATGGCTTAGGCTGCATGATCTATATCAAAAGACATGTGGGCTACTGATGACACATTCACACAGCCTCATTCTAACTCTGGAGAGTGCATGTCTTACTGGGTCGGTGCCAAGTTTGAGCTGCTCAATGGGCTCTTGCAAACTGCTGCTCGCTTTCACAAGAGCTGCAACCTGATCTTGGGTGTGCTTCATCAGAGAGGACAGTGCTTGTACAATGTGGCGAGCCTGAAATCACACACCAACAGAACATCGAGGGATGAGTTCCAGACCAACACATTAGACACGTTCTGTCACCATTTGTTGTGTGGTTTTATACAAAGGGTCAGCATAACTAGCTCGCACAGGAGCTCAATACAGGCCAGTTAGCAGATCTGTTGAGGAGTATGCAATTCACTAGCACCCAAGCTGCTCCAACACAATGCAGGGCCATGGTTGGAAGCCAGCCTGACTAAGTGACACGAAGTCAGCATGTTGTACCATCATGCACAGATTGTGAAGAATCACATTGCCATCTCACTGCCACACTTTTAGGAAGCAGACTACAACCACTCACTCCTTGTGAGATATCAGTCACTATCTCCTGCTGGGCACCAAGCACACCAAGACTGAGCTCATTCGCATTTAGAGTAGATTGCTCTTCCAGCACATTACTGGAGCCGATGGAGTCTGGTGGCATGTTTCTGCCAGGGTACAAACCACAGCAGTACATCATTGCTTGAAAAAAACAAAAGCAGGTAGAATATTTCAATGTGAATCTCAGACCCAGGCTATAGCTGAACAAGACATGATGCCTCAATGCTTCATAGCACAAATCTAACAGGATGCCGTGACTGTGTCAGCAGTGTGACAGGAACTAGCAGAACTTGGACAGACGGAATGAAGAATGTTTGAAATAATGATGTCTTTGGACATAGAACATGGTGATGCAGGCTGAAACAGGAAGTGAAAGCAGAGCAATGAACTTACTTGGAAAGGGCATTGCAGCGGAGAATGTTCACCTGACCTTTGTAACCTGCTTCACAAATATGTCTCTAAAGATCCAGACAGACAGAACCAAAGCAGGGTAAGGATGATGTTGTGTGCATGCAGCTTCCCTTCTTTCTCTACATACAGGCCCTCTTGTGCCTCTCTTCCTTCTCTTTACTCTTGATCTGGCAATTGAAAACCACTTGATAATAATGGAGACTGACTCGAAGATCTCGGTTAGTAGCATGTGTATTGATGTGCTTAGTTGGTTATAGCCAGTGTGCAACATACTGCAATGCGCTAACATACTGACAACATGAAGAACTCCCACTACGAGTCAGTGTGCTCTTGTATCAGCAGATAATTTATCAAGTACTAAGTAGTCTGTTGTCATGACTACCTGTCAAGCAAGATTACTTCCATGTATGCCTAGCTATAGGCACTGAGACTTCATACAAATGTGAAACTAGTTCTACTAGCCTTCAGGTCTTTAATCACTCGCCGGTCAGGTTGAGTGGTGCTGTGGAAGTCCTCTCAGAGAAGCCCCAACCATTGTGGTGAAAATTTGTTATAGGTGCAGGGATTTGTATGGGCAACCACAACCCTTCCCAGCTAAGCAACTGGGCTCACCCTGCAACAATGCCAAGTTTAGCGATAGGGGAATAAACCTGCTGCATAACTGCTTAGAGTGTTCAGGCTGATTTCTTTTTGGATTTAAGAGGGAGGAACCAGAGAACCCAGAGGAAACCCTCAGATATGGGAAAGGAAGAAACTGCACACCCTTCTACCACGTGTGGTCCGCGGTGGGCTTGAACTGGTTCTCGCAGAGGTCAGAGTCACATGCTTTAACGCATCTGCCGACCCGACATAATAAACATATAAAAGCTGCAACGTTCAAGTCTCATCATATTGGTACAAGCATGCAATTTACACACCTGCACCATTTTTAGGGATTACAGTAACTTGAACTGGTTTAAAACAATCTGAGTGGGTATGTGTGTGTGCAACAGAGAGAGAGAGAGAGAGAGAGAGAGAGAGAGAGAGAGAGAGAGAGAGAGAGAGAGAGAGAGAGAGAGAGACAG